>VZTZ01033584.1:152454-254425 GCA_013400955.1 Drymodes brunneopygia
TGCTTTGCACTGGTAGCTGGTGTTGATAACAGAGCTGTGTTTTGGCTACTGCCAAGCAGGGCTGTCCCTCTGACATTCCTTCCCCCACCAAAGGGGATGGGGGTGGGCAAGATCCTGGGAGGGGACACAAGCAGGCCAGCTGACCCCAGTCAGCCAAAGGGATATTCCAGACCATATGACATCAAATAATTTTTCTTCCAACTTCTTCACCCTTCCCATTTTCACAGGCTTTTCTTGGACAGACTTTACAGAATAATAGTGTTTCAACAACAGCTACACTCATTTACCTTTTCACTACAGGCATCTGTAAAACTAGAATTTAAAAAATACTTTTTGCAGTCTTTAGACAGAGATAATGGTGTAAGTTCCCAGCCCAGCAAGCCTCAGGATTACGTTTCAAAATACACTATCACTTTGAGAAGAACTGGTTAGTGTAAAAACAGGAAGAATAAGAGCAAAAGCAATGCTCAAGCAATTAAAGCCATTGTTTGGAGTGGGAAGAAATGAATGCCAGGTGAACATTTCACTGAGGCAGGTCACAGATATTTCAGGAAGTGTGGCAAAAAGGTGCTGTGTTGATTTCTCAGCTATAACCAATATGTCTGAAGTGTTTTGTGAGATTGAAGAGAGTGCTAGAACTCATTTTGCTCCAATAATACCATTGCAAACAAGTGTGGGGCCAAAGCTTAAATGACCACTCATTCTAAAACAAAACCTATTTTCTCTCAAGCTTTTTTTTCCCCCCTTTTTTTTTCTTTGGCTTTTTTTTTTTTTTTTTTTTGTCAAAAGACATAGCTGAAGTCTTTCCAAACCACTCCATTCTACTCATCACAGGTTAAATTTCATAAGATCAGTTGAAAAAAGTTGGAAAAAAAGCACTACCCTGCATGAAACTTGATTCTTAAAACTCTCTTGCCATCTTCCTTTTGTCTGTCGCTTCAGAAAGGTTTCCACATTATCCACTAGGGTTTCATGACTTCTTTGATAACAAAACCGGGAAAGGGATCAGAGCTCTCCACCCAGAGTTGCCCCATATCATAGTGTAAAGCTCCTCAGTTGTTCCGTTTGAATTATTTGTGATTCATAAACCAAACCAAAAATACCCACTCCATTTCCTCCTTTTTTTTTTTTTTCAGGATTAGACCTTTAATCTAACATCTTCACAGATCTCATACATCTCTCCATCCATCAAGCAAAGACAATATCATTCTGATGTAGGGCATTTATGCATAGGTTTAAAAAGAACATGGTAAAGTCTGTCTTTCAGGGCCCCTGTGTTTCATTTATTTTTTATTCTGAGGAGGTGCCAACAAGCTGAAGGGAAAAGTTCATGCAACACTACTGAGAGCCTTGTGTTACATTTGGTAGAAAGAGAACATGACCTCCCAATAAGAATATGACTGTAAACCCAGAGACTTGAATTATAAACTTAATTTCTTATCTGACTGGGCAAGTCATGTTAAATCCTCTGACTTCCAAGTGAAAAAAATTCTCATTGCTCATCAGTGCTCACAGTCCTCCAAGATTCTCAAAAAAGACATTGTGCAAGCTACAAAGGTCATCCAGTCATAGTTTTTTTCTATTTTACTCTGCTGACTTAACTTGTGATAAATACTCACGTCTTCTCCTATATGACATAACTGTGGGCATAAAACCCCCCGCACTGCTATGATGTGTTAACAGTTCTCCACACGAAACCTCTCACCTTCAAATTGGAGGTGAGTTTACTTTTCCATTATACAAGACACCAGGTATTTTCTGAGGCAAGCTTGGGATCAGTACTGCCTTGTTAAGTTGCTTATCTTCTAAGGAGATTCAATGCATACATCTTCTTGCTTCTGCAGCAAATTGAACTCAGATACAATCAGTGTCATGTAAAGGCAAGAGGAAGAGTTAGACACACAGCACGAGGCACCTAATGACTGACAATAAAATGCAGACCTCCATTCCCAGTAATTCATGTTCTTTTAATTTCTCCAGCTGATGAAGAAAACCTGAGTTGCTGATGAGAACCCTCGTGAAGGGTCTGGAGCACAAGTCTGATGAGAAGCAGCTGAGATTTATTCTAGAAAAAGGAAACTCATGGGGGACCTCATGGCTCTCTACAACCACTAAAAGGAGATTGTGGCCAGGTGGGGATTAGTCTCTTCTGCCAGATAACAACCAATAGGACAAAAGGAAATGGCCACAAGTTGTGCCAGGGAAGGTTTAGATTGGCTATTAGGGAAAATTTCTTCACCAAAAGTTGTTCAAGCATTGGAACAGGCTGCTTAATGAAGTAGTGGAATCACACCATCCCCACAAGTGTTCAAAAAACATGTAGATGTGGCACTTAGGGACATGGCTGAGAGGTGGGCCTTGCAGTGCTGGGTTAATGGTTGCACTCAATGATCTTAGAGGTCTCTTCCAACCTAAATGATTCTCTGACTCTACTCAGCTATAAATCAACAATATTTAATATCTTCATTAACAAAAGGATCAAGTGCACCCTCAACACATTTGCAGATTACTCCAAGCTGAGTGGTGCTGTTGGCACACCTGAAGGACAGAATGTCATCCACTGTGATGGACATGCTCCAGGAAGTGAGCCCATGGGAATCTCATGAGGTTTAACAAGACCAAGTAAGATGCTGCACCTGAGTGAAGGCAATCCCTGATGTCAATCCAGGCTAAAGGATGAACAGATGGGAGAGCAGCCCTGCACAGAAGGACTTGGGGGTGCTGGTGGAGGAGAAGCTGGACATGCCCTGGCCATGTACACTTGCAGCCCAGAAAGCCAAATGTGTCCTGGGCTGCACAAGAGCACCATGGGCAGCAGGAGGGTGGGAGGGAGGACAGATTCTGCCCCTCTGCTCTGGTGAGAGCTCACCTGCAGTGCTGTATCCAGCTATGGGGTCCAGAGGACAGGAAGGACATGGATCTGTTGGAGTGACTCCAGATGAGGCCACCAAGTTAATTAGAAGGATGGAGTACCTCTCCTGTGAGGAAAGGCTGAGAGAACTGTGTTCAGCCTGGAAAAGAAAAGACTAGGGTGGCCTGATTGCAGCCTTCAGGTACGTGAAGGGAGCCTACAAGATGAAGAGAGACTGTTTACAATGGCATGTAATGACAGGACAAATTTCAGACTGAAAGAGAGTAGGTTTAGATTAGATAGTAGATTTTTAATTAGATAAAGTTCCTTGCTGTGAGGGAGGTGAGGGACCAGCACAGGTTGCTCAGAGAAGCTGTGGATGCTCCATTCCTGGAATTGTTCAAGACCAGGTTGGATGGAGCTTTGAGTAAGCTGGTCTAGTGAAAGGTCTCCTTGCAGGGAGTTGGAAGTAGATGATACCAAAGTAGTGACAAATTCTGTTTTCTAAAGACAAGAAAAATGCAAGTGTTACAAATATCTTCATTTTTTTCTCAGAAACCCTTTTCTCTCAATCATCTCCAGTTTTTCTTGAACATTCAGTTATGACTTGGTCAAACACTGACTGACTTTGCTAAGCTTTACTCATTTGACCACAGACAAAAACCAAAAACCACAGACATTGAAAAATACCTTAATACCAGCTTAAGCCCAGAAAAACTTCAGATCTAAATAAAAACATGCAACTACACTTCATCAAAACTATCTCCTTCATTCTCCTGTAACTTCTATATTATGTTTTAGGGAGGAAAAAAATGCCACAAGCTGCCATTTCCAAGGATGAAAATCTAGGGACAGAGTCTCAAATAAAGTGAAGAATTCCTACTTGTTCCTATCCCCAGATATTACACCTACCAGCTGGTTCTGTTTAGTTCAGAAGAAAGAAAGTTTCTTTTTGTGTTATAGCCAGTTCTAATTAAAGTTTGAAAAATTCACTTTAGTATATAGCCTGGGAAGCTGATAAAGATAATTGGCACTTTAGTTGCACGTGATCACAATTCTAATCACTTGCAGCTGATTCACTCTCTTGATTTGCACTCTGCTTTACTAATCCTCTCAGTGTGTCCTACCATGCATAGAAAAGACGAGCACAGGGTCCTGGATTCTAAGCGAAAATCAAAATTTAATAACGAACATTTAAACACAACATATTAATATTATAATCTCTTGCCTTCATGTCACTTACATCTCTACAGATGCTTTCTTCACAGCCCTCTAAACTTTCACAATCCTCTCCTTCACACATAAATCTTTCCACTCTGTTTGTCATGCAGACACTCTGGGACAAAAGCTGTACAATTTTAGTACATCTTTCTTCAGAACTGAGTGAACTTTCTTCAGAACTGTGTGAACTAGGTTGGGCAATAAATGTCATATGAAAACAAAATGAGTTCTACAAAGTGACAGGATAACAGTCCTAGACTTACAGGCCACTTTATGCAAGCCATCATCTTATTAAACCTTATTACTCCTGCTCACTGGTCAAGGAATTTAAATAACGTGTATTAACACAACCTCAATCAGTTTCATCTTAGGCATGTAGGAGCATATTTTAAATTCTGTGAATTGAACCTGCAGATCATCCATCACAATATTCTTTGAAGAGCTGGCTGCATCATCGGACAACAGTACAATGCAGCAACAAAAGATGAAACTTTGTGTGGATCCAGAGCTACTGCAAATGAAAAATAAAGTTCATTTAACTACTGACTGATCCCCCTCTGCTACCTGCAATTGTTTCATCTCCTTACCAGCTTACTCCAGTGAAAATGCTACTTATTTTAAGCTTTTGAACACATTTTCAGGAGGGTAAGGAAAGGACAACTTTGGGAAATTACAAGATCTTTGTTCTGCATGACAGAATTATGACAGTGTGAATTTGCACATAGTTCACTTTTCTACAGAGAAATTAAATTTCTCTGCAGAGGTTTATATGCCTTAGGAATTCAGAGACTGGATTTGTTTGGCTTTGTGCAACACTCACCATCTGGCTTCTTGTGTCCCTTCCATAGAAAAGTTTACTTTCCTGTCAATTCTGTGCATTTGAGACGGTTTTAATCTTTCTTTTGAGATCCCAGAAATGGCTCCACAGAGTCTGGCATGTAGCAGCATTTAGAGAACTTTGCTTAGTGAAAATTAGTCATTTATTGTGGTGTGTGCCAGCTGTACTTTTGCCTGTTGGGTCTGTTTTCCTCACTGCAGAGAGGCCATTGAATAAAAGAACACAAGCATGAGAAGCCCCTCTATTCATACAATCTGGGCTGTGTATGGAGACCACCAGCATCCTGCTTTCTACTTTGTATTGAAAGGATAGGTGTCTTCAAAACACAGAACTGCTCAGGTGTCATTGGCTTTTTGGCCAGTATATCCACAAATACACAAAAAAAAAATCCCCAAATTTAAAATACCTGACTCCCTATGATGACAACTACTTGTCCAGCTTGGAGTCTATCCCATCACCGTGGGAAATATTTTTTCTCCATATGGCTGTTCATTCACTCCACATCAAAATCCCCTGTTTCCCCAAAGCAGGGCTTGTTCTGTTCTCTTTTTCAAAGCAAATCTCTCTTCCTACTTTCTCAGTCTTTCCTTGAACACCCTTCCCCATTGCCAATCTTACTCTACACTTCTTCCAAGTCCACTTGGAAATGGGAAATTTTCCTTTTATTTCACTGCACAAATAAAAAAGGAAAAGAAAGAAGATGAAATATGAAAAAAAACAGAGAAGACTGTTAGAATTGCAACTGTCTTAGGACAGTTAAGATGTAGAGAAGTAAATGTACCAAACCTACCCATAGAGGAAGGAAAGTGCAGAACTGCCAGATGGGGCAGGTGTCCATATCCATGTGTTACATTCAGCAGATGCAGGTCTCAGTGTTCCTCCACTGCCTTGAAAATTATCCTTTGTCTTCCACTGAAAAATGAAAGACATCTTATGAGGGAAAAAAATTTTAAAACCCACAAACAAATAAACAAAACTGAACAAATAAAAAAAAAAGTGGCACAAATATCCTGTAGAATGCTGACACTACCTGCAATTGTTGGAGGACATTGCTCTGTAACTCAGGAGGGGTGTTACCATTACTTGCAGAGAGCACTGCAGGCTCTCTATTGCATAGGAGAGAGCAGCAGGAGAAGATGACAAAGCCCTGGCATAGCCATGTATCTTACAGGAATCTCTAAACAAGCTGTTTAACTGACCTGGCAAAGATTTTTTTTTCAGCTTAGTGCAGGTTGTTGTTTCCTTTAGATTTCACACCTGGGTTTACATACCTTCTGTATAAATAATACTTTGTCTTTATTAGACTGATGGAAATCTGGCTCTGAACTTCTGTGGGTTCATTTCTTTATTCCACTTCAGAATTTTGAAAATACACAGTCCCTGTATTTGTCTAGAGAATCCAGGCAGTAAAACAAATCAAGTGCTGTACCCCTGAGTTGAAGATAACATGTTTGAGTAGACACTCCTATTCCTGCACCCCACATTAAACCCTTCTGGCAGATGAGATGGGTGACTGTGGGCACCTGGACCTCAGACAGCTATTCTGTGTATCAAATTTGTGTATTTAGTAGTGGACTTGGCAGCGTCAGGTTAATGGTCTGACTTGATCTTTTCCAACCTTAATGATTCTATGATTTGGCTCTGCTACTTAAATGAATCTTGGGAACAACTTGATCTACTGACTAATGAGCTGTCTACTGCAATGGGAATAAAAATAAAAAAAGTTTAAAATAATATTTTATATTTTTCAATCTAGTTTCCCAAGAGCCCTGAGTTGGATTCACAATCACAGGAACAACTCTCCAGACACAACAGTTGGCCTTCCTCAGTTCAGCCAGTGTCCCCACTGTTAATTCTAGCCCAAGATCTGACACTCAAAAGAGAACTGAGAAAAAAATTATCCTCACATCACCCATGCAGTTGGACTAGATGATTGTTGTATAACCCTTCCAAATCAAACTATTCTACTCTATATCTAGATTTGCAGCTAAAATAACACCCTCCCAGGGTGGGGAAGGCTCCACAGCTGTGCTGGTCTGCAGAGCAGAGGATGGGCACTCACTGGACCAGAGGCTTTTTCACCACACACCCAAAACCTCTCCTCCTCCCCGCTTTGGTGTGAGGGTCAGTTCGAGGCTGACAGCAAATAAACCTGGGGCTGTGGTCTCCACCCCAAAAGTGTGAGGTTTAATCCTGTGAATGTATTCTTTTCCCCCAGTCCAGACCTGAGTCGCTTTATCTTATCTCCATCAATTTGCAGTCCAGGGCCTCAGTCAGGGTCCCATTCAGGGTGTGGTGGTCTTCCATGCAGTTTTTGTTATACAGTCTGCTATAACAGGCAAAAGTCCTTCATAAAAATGTTTAAGCCATAAACTGCAACATTTCAGACTCTGACATCTGGTGATGGCAGCTGCTGAGATTCCAATCAACCAGCAGCTTGGACTCTCTCTCCAGAGAGGGGGAGGGAGTGGGAGGCCCAGTTTTTCTCCTGAAACACCCACGCTGATGGTGAGGGTCTCCCAGCAATGGCAGGTGCTGAAAAATCCCAGTCAACCAGCAGCTCCTGCAAGCAGCAGACTTAACAACAGGCAGCAGGGAGAATTCCACAGCAGCACTGAGCCTCTGGGCAGAAGTCCAGCACCATAAACCACAATTGTTTCCCCTCTAAGCAGGGCAAAGACTGAACCAACCCCAGATAAGAGACTGCAAAAAACTCACTCCCTTCCCCAAAACCACTTCAGTGGCATGTCAAGGTACTTGGCCATTCCTCTTGTCTCTCAATTGCTAGAGACATTCTACCTGAAAGCTGCCCCTGGCACCCCGCATCTCCTTGGCAACAAATGGGAGGAAATTCCTTTGAGAAAACCTAACCTCCAACAATACATTAGGTTGGGCGATAGAAATAAACATACAAGGGATAGGGAAATTCGGAAATTTTGAACTAAACATGACATGCAAAGCAAAACAAAAGAGGTAACAAAGCCCTATGGGTTTCTCTTTCCAATTCGTGTTATTTATGAACCCCATCTTCAACCTTTTGAGATGACAATCATTAAAAGACAAAATACTGCAGGTGCAAACCTATAGTAGCTAGTTAGTGATGGTTGTTTCCTCATCAGGACATATGGAAATGCATACAATAATACCTGTTTTTATGAAAAGGTACATTACATACTCCTTCAGAGAATTACAAATGTCAATGTCCTAATAATCCCCACCTTACTTTTTTTAAGGAATAGTTGCCTAATCTCAGTCATTCTATTTTTCAGTTAACTAGTTAAGAGGAGCACCATTTTTCCTTTTTATTTTCCAGTGCATATTGTGAGAAAACTAGTGTTATTTTTTTTCATTTTACATTTATGCTTTTTTCTTCAGAGGTATGTTCCTCCCCGCTTGACACAGGATGCTATTGATGTTGTATGTAGTTCACAACACCTGAAAAGTGCTGCAGGGTTTAAATGTTCTTATCGATGTATGGTCTCTAATCCTTGGAGTTTTTACTACCTCCAGAATAATATTTTTATAAGCAAAGGCACACGTTATCATCTAAATCACAGCAATATCAATGACTAAAAGGGTATGCCATTTCGGCCGTGAGGAAGAGCTAAAAATGTTTCAGTAAAGTAAAATATCTCATTTTATTCAAACCAGAAAAAGCCTTACAATAAATAAAGACAGGTTTAATTCATACAAAAAAAAAAAAAAAGTTCCTGGTGTCACCGAAACTGCGGGAAAAACAAAAACTCCCTAAAAACATTTTTAATGNAATGTCGGAGAATCAAGGCATTACTTTGTTCTGGCCAGGAAGTTTTTCTGGCCAGGAGGTACCACAGAAATCATCTCATCCACACATAGCCTGGGTGTGCAGAGAGGATCATTCCATCATACATGGATTTTACAAGACTTTTCAGATATTTTATACACTCAAAATGCATAGAAACGAATGGGTCAGTGTTCATTGGTCTGGAGTTTGTCCTAGCAAAAAGCTTCAGTTCACTTCCCTTGAGGCAAAGCTGAACAAAACTGGCTTAAGTTATATAAAAGAAATTTAAACTTGTATGTTTTCCAACACTGGCACATAACTTTCAAAATCTCTCAAATATGTTGGTATTAATACATAGAGCCTGTGAGTTACTTTCCCCTGCTTTCAGCTGTTTTCTATACTGTTTCTAGACTGTATGTGCTGGAGCACAGACTTTTCAGCTGCCACCTCTATTGAGATGTAACATGCAGCAGTGAGAATTCCCATACCATTCTCACTTTTCCCCCTCCTGCCCTGTAACAGCCTTCTGACACTCAAAGTATCATTAATATCTAGGATGGTTGATAATCTTGCGTCAAGCAGCCTTTGGGAATTAATTGATACTGATAAGGAGGGGGAGATGTAAAGAACTGCTTGTCTTCCATACTCACTTTGATCCAGGCTGATTCCCTTAGGAAATTATGGGTACTGGACCATCTAATTGGAAAAAGTGTCTCCAAATATAAAACAGTATAATGCAATTTAATATACTAGTAGTGACTGGCAGCAAGTGAAATTAAGTGCAACCCAATTGGCAGTCTGTGCTTGCCCCATGAGCAGCTCAATACAAAGGAACACTTCTGGCTGCTTTGACAACGTCTGTCCCATGAGATGTGATTCAAGAGGTCTTGCACCAATTGAAAATGCTTGAAGCCATAAGCCAGGGCCCATTCTCTGCAGGGAAGAAGGAAAAACAGTCCCAAAGAACAGGCAAGACATGTTAAACAACACTTCGTGAAACCAAAGTCTTTGGACTAGATTGTGTTTTTGGGAGTCAACATTTACAAGCTGAAGTCTACTGAAAAGTAAACAGCAAAACCAAATAATACTGGGAATTACCCTATAGTCATTGCAAAGCATAGAAGTAGCCTAATCTGTTTTGCATGAAAGTTTCATGGAAAAACTCCTCATCCATTCCCAGTAAAGGAATAGGTGAGAGTTTGATCCATTTATTCATTTTCCTTGAATCATTTTTAAAAGTGCTGTAAAACCCTCACCAAGCCAATGCCATTGGTTAACTATGTCTATGCAGACATTAGGAGGTAAACTGATTCCAACATCAATCTCTTTTTCTACTTTCTTGCTGCAAAACACAGCAATAAATTGCAGACAGTCCTCTGCAAGGCTAAGACGTAATGCTGTAAAATCTTCAATAAAGTTTCAGCACCAAATTTAGCTCCTGTGATAGCCTGCATCACAAGTTCCTCCTGCAGTGGCAGGAGATGGCTTTGCTAAACAGTAGCAGCAAATCAATTAAAAGTTGCAGTAAATAGCACAATCCCTTGAAAGCTTTTGCTGTACAAACATGGTAATGCTCAATGTTATATTTAAAAATGAGATATAAATAAATTACAACTGCATTTACAATGCTTCAAGCTTTGTTTAATGATAAAACATAAATGTCTAGAAAGTTCCAGCACACTGCAATAGAAATATTTTATTATTTTTTTGTGTAGATCCATGCAACATCAAGACCAGAAGAGCCCCAAAACCAACTAGAGGCTTTGTGTACGGGTTATAGTAGACCTAAATACACACATACCCTTCTTAGGCTGTTTTTCTGTGACAGGAAATTAGGTTGTAGGCTTACCCATTTTAGACTAGCAGCTTCTCTTCAGATCCTATACTAACTACCAAGGATATTCTCCAAGGCCACCATGTTTAACATTATGTCACTTTAAAAGGACTTTAATGAGGAAGCTAATTTGTTGTAATTGAGATCTCACACCTGGGCTTCTAAAATCCCTTCTCATCTAATGTCTATGTGTTAAAACTACACTCTGGCATTAGCAAGCAGAAAATTAAAAGTAGCAAAATTGGTAGAAAAGCAAGTTTGTGCTGGGATCGGAAGCCATTAACTTTTTTTATTTTGCAAGAAACAGAGCTGATACATTTTTGAAGATTGTTCTGACCAAAACTTTATGCAAGTGACACATTGGTGTAAGGACATCAGCTTTTTCATCCTAGGAAAATATGTTAGACATGCTCAACTCACATGACAATTGTTATGCCTGCCACTGTAAATTCCCCTGGTACCCATACACATCCTCTTCCTCACAATGGCAGGAATTGTGCCTGTTGTTCCCTTCTTTGTTGCTCAGACTCACATTTGGCTCCACTTCTCCAGTAATAAAATAGAACCATCCCAACCACCAGTTTTCCCTTCCCCTGTGGGCTTTGTCCCACAGGTTTTCATAGCACCTAAAAGGCCCCCCCCAAAGATCTCAAATCACCCCTCACTTCAAGGCCAACAAAGGCCTCAAAATGAACCAAAGAGAGAAGAAAAGGACATCAGCACAAACAGCTCTCATGTGAACCCTAAATGCGAAAATATTTTACAGCCAATAAAATTGTGTCTGTCTTTATGTAAAGGCATTCCATAAACAGAAGAGGGATGAACACGCTGCAGTCTGCTTTGAACTTCAGTTCTTGTAGAAACAGGCACCAAAGCCTTATAAAATACTAATTGAGCTAAAGTTATTAAATGCTTCAGCTGAGAATATGAGTAGCCCTGTATTCTGTGTACAACTTAGTATAAGGACACCCAAATTACATTAAACCCTATGTACTGCATGCATTCATATAATTTCTATACATGGTAATTAAATTCATCATGTTGTAATTAAATTCATTATACGTTACAATTCCTATTTTATCTAAATTGGATCATGAAAGCCACATTTCTGTGCCTCAGTGCAGAATTATACAGGTAAATTTTTCCTTTTAGCATTTCAATCTGGAAATAAATTGAGATTCTACAATAAGGTGATTTAATGCAAGAGATGTTTTCACATTTTCAGGTCTCATATGGTTTAAAGACATTAGAGTTTTAGAGATAAACCTCTCATAGGCAGTCTTGATTACTAGCTTATCATGTTTGAGGACCCTCAAATTCATACCTACCACAAATACACTTTGAAACAAAAGCAATGCCCTCCTCTTTCCTTTACAACCTCTAAAGTAATGCTTAAAAAAACATTTCATTCTGTCCAAAAAGAAATCAAAGTAAATAAGTAGAAATGTGTAGGTCTTTCACTTATATCATGACTGAATTAGTTAATTTGATGAATTGCTGTGGCAGGACCTTTCACCCTCTGATACAGCAAACCCTCCCCACCACATACGGCTAAAATCAGACCAGAATGGTTTGCCATGTGATGAATTATCTCAGCTAAGAACCTCCTTAGCCAGCAATACACATCCTGACCTGAATGATGAGAAAAGAAAACCTGAAATTTGTGACTACAGACACAACCATTTTTACACAAAAGTAACAAAAAACCCCTATGATTTTAATTAAATCAGAAATCTCTTATACACTCTCTTAGTTTGTAGAATGCTCTCCTCAATGATGAAGATGGTCACATCGAATTACTTCCCCCAGGGATTGAGAAAAATTAAGGAGATTCTCTGCACACTGCTATCATTCGCTGGTGACATTGACTCCTAATCTACACTATTTCCTCTCTAGCTGTAACATAAAGTATCTCTATAATCGTGCACTGTATATTTATCTACTAGTAGTGTTTCCTTTTGCTTTATTCCTGTGTAGTAAGTAAGTCTGTTTAAGTCTTATGTCTGTTTTCCTTGATCCATTCAATAAATAAGGCATGTTGTAATAGGCCTGATCAGTCATTATTAAGAACTTGCAAGTGAGAGTGGTTTTGGGGTGCTGGCCACCTCAATAAAGCTACTGTCTACCGCCATAGGCCTGGGCAGAGGCAAGGACTTGTCCAAGCTCTCCCCTCTCCATTCATAACAATTGTCACAATTCAGATACAAAGTGCAGAAAATATCTTTAGTGTACAGTAAGAGGTGTTCCAGAGTTTCCTACTTTCCACTTCTTGTTCTGACATTCCACAGTCAGCAGAAAGTTTCATGCTAAAACTCACATTTTTGATTTTTATAGCCAAGGGAGGAGATATTACAAATGCTATTTGGTTACTCTTCTTTCCATCCATACTTCCTAAAAAATTAATGGTAAACTATATTTTCCATATTAACCTAAAAAGTCAAGATCACAACTCCTTTTGTAGATATGTCAATCCAGACAAGCGTACTATTTGAAGTCTTAAACATATGCCTGTTATCACAATCCCACATCTCTAAAACAAGACATCTATTTTGGTACATTAACAGTTTCAGGACTGCAAGAAATGTGTGATGACTTTGAGCTAATGTGTCATGTTGTTAACTCTATATATTTTGAGTCATTTACCTAAGGGTCACACAGTCCATATATCAAGAGTTTACTCCCAAAATACCCAGGGAGTTCAAATCCTGACAGTCTCTATTTTTCCCACAACACACAATTTTCTGAACAGCTCTAAATGACATTTACATTGAAGACAAATATTCAACCACATATCTATAGATATGTGACTGACAATTCCTCCTTTCCTTCATTTTCTTTGTTCATAACCATGGCCCATCCAGCATTAAAAATGAAAAAATGAAAATAGTACCTCAGAAAAAAGGCTCCTTGAATCCACCTATACATTCTGGATTAATAATGTATCTGCTTTTACTTCTGTTTTTCCCCTTGTCAGCTGCTCAGTGTAATAGTATTTTACTACCTGTTGCTACCCTCAGCAATGCTCAAAACACATAAGGACCAATTCTTTAGCATGTAAATCTTCTTTAGGCACCCTATCTCATCAGTATTCTACAAACAGCCAAAATCTTGTAATTATTTGATGGCCTAGGGGTGAAATTTCCCCTTATAACCTTCTTCATGAACCCAGTTGAGATCTGGAGATGAGGTATTGCAAAATTCAGCCTCTGTAGGGAAACTTGACTGCATCTATCACACACCAACTGCACGGCACAGCTGCACAGCACCTGCACAACTGTTCAGACTTGCGAACGGTGTGTGCCTTGCTCCCCCAAGAAAGATTAGAGCTGGAGAATCCAGTGCTCTCCCTCAGCTCAAGATTTCCTGACCTCCTGGGATTTGCTGTGAAACATAACAAGTAACACGCACCTGAAAACAAGAGAAAAAGGGGAAGTACACAGTTGTTTTTAGAAAAGAATAACATCAGGAGACTTAAATATTTGTTCCAACAAATGAAAATTTGCACATTAGTAATACCATGCTGCAGGTATTGAACCACACTAAGAATAGGTGTTCAGAGCACTTCTTTTCTGCCTGTCTTCTGATGAAGATCAATGCAATATACACACACTGCACAAGTTTAACTGCATCTTCCATTTTGAGAGGTAAACGGTCGGTAGTAAGTAATTTCCTCATTGACCACATCTTGTCTTCACTTTTTCATTTATTAGAAAACAAGGGTAGTTGCACGTTCCAGCCCCAGAGAACATCATGCTGCCAAAAAGATACAAGAACTGTCTATAAACAGCCTAAATCTGAGACTTCTTGGGCTTTCTGCTCAAGTCAAGAGAAACAAGCAAAATAAGACTAAACTGCATTATCTGCTGCATGGCATATACAGTGATGAAAGACCATCACTTCAGAACCCGATTTCTGTCAGCTTTTCTGAACTCTCCCATTATTTGCTTATACACTGAGTTCAGTGTCCAGTGCTTGAGAATGACTGCATGAAAATGATTTAATGTACAAGCATTATTAATAGTATCTGGAGGAAGTTGGTTTTGCTTTAAAAGATCAGTTAAATGTGTGTTAGACTCTGGGGAATTCTGATCCTAATCCAGCAAAGCATCTTAAGAGGTTTAAGTCTCTCATATGCTTAAAACCGAATGTATGCAAAAATGTTTTGCCCAGCTGGAGCTTTTAATAGCTCCACATATGCTTATAATTAATAATCCATGGATATTTTTCATTATTGGATTTTTGTAAAAGCTGCAGGGGGCTTTTCAGACTTGTCATAGTCACTCAACAAAAAGGCAGCCCGTATTACTGACGTTTAAGACCATTTGGGTCTGGTAACAGCAGAAATCCAAGCAGTAAAGGAGACAATTTTATAGTGTTGGTTCAGCAGAACAACATATAGTCCTGGTGTTGACCAGAATATCCAACTACAGCAGGAGAGCCTCCTGGCCAAGGAGCCTGGTGCTGTCCAAAATTAAAACTTCCAGGGGATTCACTTACTTAGCTGGTGCTCACTGGAGGGATTTATCCCATAACATCTTCTGCAAGTTTGACTTGAAGTGCTACCAACAGGTGTCCTACAACAGAAGCCCAGAATCACAGAATTATTAAACTTGGAAAATTCCTCTGAGATCATGGAGTCCAACCATTAAATCAGCACTGCCAAGTACACTACTAAACCAGTTTTAGTGACCCTGAGGGCTATATCCACACATTTTTTTTAACACTTCCAAGGACAGTGATTCCAACACTTCCCTACAGGACAAGTAGCACAGGCCCCTGTCCCTGAATGAGGGGAAATGGGGCAGACAGACATTGTATCATCCCACCTATCAGAAACAAATTTTTACTTTTCTCATTTTTTAAAATATTTCAATTAAATAAGTATTAGGTTGACTACTTTTTCCTTTGAAAGCAAGACCAACACGTGCCAAACCACCATGTTCAGAGAAGAAGAAATTCGCAGTGGCTGTAAACATACATTCTGTAGCTGCAACTGGAACTGAAACACCTGAAGGAACACCTGCCCTCTACTTAAGCTGAGGCAGGATCCAGAGAGATAGGAAGCAAAGGATTTGGGCACAGCTTTACAAATTAAGAGTATGCCCAGGAGTCCCCAGAATTCCCAGATACCACTTGCCGGCATCCAGGCCACCACACCTTTGCTGCAGGAGGAAGCTGCACATGGTAAAACCAGTGACATTGTGCCCGTCACTGCCACAGTATTTCTTTCAGATACACAGTAGGCACCCATTTGCAGTCCTGAGGAACATCCACCTTCTAAATCCCTGCAAGATCTCAAGAAAAACCTTGAGGTTGTGCTGGGAGCCACCTGTGAAAACCAAAAGGGCAAGACAGTGATACTGTGATCATACTAAAACCAGAGGGGAAAGGGTCCCCATGACCCAGTCTGCTGCAGGCTTTTGCCTATGCTAAGTTTCTTTCATGGTGTGATCACAGAATCATTGAAATATTCTGTTTACTATAATTTAGGAGACAGAATAGAAAGAAGTCTTATTCCATATCTCCAGAGAGGAGCTCCTATAAGCTAATACTAACATCCTTATATAAGACTGTACATAAACACATTCCCTCCAAAATTAGCACATTTGACATCAAATTATATTATTTTGTTACCTGTACGGCAACTTTAGTGAAGTCATTGTAAATCAGAGTTTCCACTCTTGGGTTTACTGGTTTTATCTTCTACGAAGGAAGCGGTAATACTTCCTGTGGGATGGGTCACTTTTGAGACTGACTTTTTTCCTGGTTTCCTTTCTTACCAGAAAGCTAAATTAAAGGCAAACCCAGGACACACAAAAAAAAACCCCTTTCTGTTTGCAGAGCCAAGACAGAATAAGTGCCAGGGTGGGATGGTGGGCGCATTCCAGAGCAATATGTTAACTTTCAAGTGTTATAGTTTATGTCAACACTCACAAATCCAAGAAAAGAGTCATAATAAACATTCTCTGAATGAAAAACTCAACCAAAAACTTTGGATACATGGGGTTAATAAGTTTGACATATAGAGAAGAACTTGAGTTATGCAGTCACACATAAGCACCTCCAAGGCTCTGTTTAACCTTTCAGTTCTCAAGTTCTCATAGACCTTTCAGCAGAGGTCTAATCTCACATTAATATCAAATCTAACAACTTGTTAGAGGTTGTTTTAAATGATGTTTTAAAAACAGATTCTTGGTGCCAATGAGGTAAAGCTGTCCAGCTCTCTAAAGGAAAAGATGCTGCAAAAATCAGTGAATTCTGATCTCTGTCTTACTGACATGCAGAGAAAGAATCACTTGCTTTTAATAGTAGGACTTCCTTTCATGCAGAGATAGTGGAAGCTTTCAAAGGATAAATAATTCATAATCTTCTAACTCTGAGAATAAATTTGTTCTGTTTTACTTTCCTTTAAGATATGACATCTTAGGAAAGCAGGGGAAAGGAGACTACTCTTTGCTTCTAAACATATAAACATGCACAGTGTTTCATTCTCCCACTGCAACAAAACTATAAGACAAGTGCTGAAAACCTTTTCCCATCAGGCAGAGACTCTGCCATCTAAACAGTTTTTCAAAAGATAAAGCCTCACTAGCCACAAAACACAAAGTGTACAGCTAGGGACCAGGTTTGGAATAATCTCACATGGGGACAACTCCACAGTAAGGCAGCAGATTAATTGAGCTTGATCATATCAGTGCCTGGTGAACTATGGTTCTGTCTCCATTCTTTTATGTTTTGTCTAAACTCCAAGGGGATATGGTACTGTTGCAGTACTTACTGTGAGGTTTCAGTAAAGAAAAGGGGAAAAAGGCAACCCTATACCAGGATGAATAAAAAAAACCTGCAACATATTCTATCTGGTAAGTTGGGCTGCATTTATATAGGCCTAAAGCAGAAAAAAACCTCAAAAGAGCAAACAGGTTTTACAGTAATTACTAACACCAGCAGGGTAAGCTTTCGTGCCCAAATCTCAGGGGAAGTTTCTCAATTTTCAGCCCAAATGTATTTGGCAAAGGATTCAAAAATCAGCTCGGAGATGATCCCCATGGCCCCTGTTTGTAGCACAGTGGGGATCACCTTGTATTAGGTTTATTCATAATTGAAAAGAGTAGACGGAAACACATAAAAGCTGCCATCTAGTCAGTTCAAGGCCAAATTAATCTCTGAAAAGCATTTTGGAAGGAGGCAATCCCTGGGGATAGTGTGTGATCAGGAACACCAGAACAAGTATTTCCACCCGTTCTGCAGGATTACTCCCTAACAGACATTCGCTAATCTTTTTCTGGTCCTAGTTTACACTTAGCAAAGAATGGAGCTCTCAGTACTTACTTCTAAGAGCTCTCCCAGCTTTATGCAAAGAGGTCACTGCCAGCAGCCACAGGACACCAAATGTAAACACCATGCTGTGGATGATAGAGTACTGTTTTCCAATGACAATTTTAAACAGTGAATCCCTCTCCAGGAGGCTGAAAGTGCATTAAAATGAATTATTTGCTGACCAAAGAGAGAATAACACCATTTCAAACTTACACGTGCCTAATGTTGGGGAGACTGGAGAACAGAATCACTATATAAGTGCTAAGTCATTCATTTATACCTCAGTGCTGTGCATTAATTATTTCCAGCAATACTGACAAGAGAAGCCATGAAAAAGAATTCATTGCAAGACTTTTTTTAAAAAACTATTTTTGTCAACACTACTAACATATTTAAGAGTCCACTAAAATGATTAAGGAAATTTTAGATAAGGTTTCACAAACACACCTATGACCTAATTTTATACTTGAAGTCAAACTCCATTGAACAGTGTGCTGACATCCATGACACTGCAGCATTTACAAAAAAGATGTTATGAAAGAGAAAAAATATACAAAATTAAACTGTTTATTGAAAATAGTTTGCATGGCAGCTGCTATCATGTTGCTGAGAGGTGGTGAAATTTGAGGAAAGAGGAGGAGAGATGATTTACAGTGACAACACTTACTGCTGTGGATGTCATTTTTTCTGTAAGCTCTGGGAGCAGAGTCAGAGCCATTACTGAAATGGTATAGAAAATGCATTCAATGTTTCTCCTCACAGCAAGTGCAGTTGCATAATACAGAGGGTTTGCAAGTTTTCAGGACTCATTTTCACTATTTGTATGTGGAGGAAGAAGAGGTATCTGTTAGCTGGTTCTTCTCCCAACAGAGCAGCAAAGATGAGGGAAGGACTCAGCAACTGAGCATTTTAGCTCAGCCCACCATACATATCATTGATCTGGTAACATGTGGCATTTTGAAATTTATGGCATTCGCACCATACACTACCATACATACCCTGTGTATGGTAAATAGAGAAACAAAAATTCCAGTATTCCTTTTTCAATCTTCTCTTCATGCCCTGATCAAAAACAAGCCCCACTATCACATTGTGTTGGTTTTGCATAAACTGGTTTTTGGTGAGGAGGGAAGGAGCCAGCAACAGAAGTGATTTTTTTCTGTAAGTTGCTAGAAGCTTTCTCTGTGCCTGGCAGAACCAGTTGCTAGCTGGCTCTGACAATAGGCACACTGATAAGCCAATTAGAAAAGCTGGTAACACATCTATGGTAACATATTTAAGAAAGAAGAAACGGCGGGAAGCTCTCTTTTTCTCCCTGCCCTCTGAGGAGTGGTGAGGGGGCTGGTGTTAAAAATGAAACCAACTCTTAATAATTAGTTGAAATAAAAAGGAGGTTTATAAATAAAAAAAATTAGGAAAAAATAAAAACCAGGTCCATAGCAATTAGAGACTCTTATAGCCTAAAAAAAACCCACCACGAGGATCTGCAGTGCTGGGCTCCACTTGAGTTAGTTCCAGGTAGAAAAGAAATAAAATTCAGACCTAAAATCCCAGCACTGGGCTCTGCCTAGGCTAATCCCAAACCTGAGATCTGTAGGGGCAGCCCTCGAGCAAGCATCGGGCAGCCCAGTGTAGGTGGGAACAGGAAGCCAACTCCAACGTGTGCACAGGGTTTTATACCCCCTTTGCTCCTCCCATCACCACCCCGATCCACTCTCAGTCCATCTCCTGGGTTGGGGCTGATTGGTAAAAGTCCAAGATTGATGTGAAGTTTCTTGACCGATGGCTCCTTGGTTTCTAGGGAGCTGCCCTCAGGATGATGTCATCAGCACTTTAGGTGGGAAACTGCCTCATTGAAATGCATGGTTGCCGTGGAGCTCAGTGATAGGCCTACTGCCAGTTCCTAAAAATAGTCTCTTTGCCATGAGTGGGGGTTCTTTCCCCAGAGTGCTTAAAGATCCTTTTAGAGAAGTTTTTTAGTAAAATGTAGACTTTAAACCTCTGTTTAACACTTAGAAATAACACGAAATACTTGGACATGAACTGTAAACTTTTACCAACTTTAAGAACCATTAATTAACTTCATTAATTAAAGTATTAACTTCTTATCTTTTTCCACAAATGTGAAAGCCAACCCCTAAGATTTCATTTATGAGATCTGCCGAGCCCCTTTCTGGGGAGCCCACCGGTCCTTTTCCCAGCGGCACCGCTGGGCCATGCCACCAGGGGCCATCCTGGCTCCACGAGAAACCATGTGGCTGAGACTAGCACTGGGAGCAGCCTCGCAGCCAGCGCTGGGAGCAGCCACGAGGCCAGAAGTGGCCGGGGCTGAGAGTGACTACGCGGCTGCCACCATCCCAGTCCAGGAGCAGCTACGTGGCTGGGAGCACATGGCCAAAATCGGCACAAGCGGGGCAGCATCGTGCAGCCGCGGCTATCTCAGCATGGCTCGCAATGAACTTCCTTTACTTAGCCACTTTTAGCCAGCCATGCTGCAGACAGAAGGACAGAAGCAGCGGCAACAGCTTTTTTCTGTGTCCCGCATGAAGAAAAGGCGCGGAGTGAAGCCGGTGGCTTGCATGGTGCTGGCCAACACCGCATGACCAACACAGCGAGAAGTATGACGAGTGATTCCCCCACGCAGAGCCTGGACAAGATCAACCTTTCAGCGCTGCAGAACTCTATAAAAATGTCTCAATTGACAGAAGGTGAAAACAAACAAACCTAGCAACACAAATTCTCTCCCAAGTCAGAGAAAACGAAAAAGTGAAGACACGTGAGGAGAACAACATGGCAACGCTAAGGTTGGTGCAAAGGAGAGAGGGGGAAGAGGAGGAGCTCCAGTCATCGGAGCTGAGATTCTTCTGCAAGCTGTGGTGAGGACTATAAGTGCATGGGGGGATGCAGCATTCACCCACAGCCCTTGAGAAAAAGGTGCTAACGCTGGATTGTTTGGATGCTGAAAAGCCATGATCTGGTGAGAGGCTTGAACAGAGAGAGAACAGAGAGAAAAGATACCAGAGATAGAGGAAGAGGACCCTTGCTTTTATACTAGAACAGCTCATCATTAAAAACTGCACCCCACAAACTAAATGGCACACAGAAAAACAAAGCAGTTGTGGGAAGATTGGGTTTTGCCCCTGGGAGGGACTCGTGTTGCAGCAGGTTTCGGGCGGGACTGTGACTCGTGAAAATTAAAACCATGTTGGAAAAGTTCACAGAGAACTGTCTCCTGTGGGAAGGACTCCATGGCGTAGCAAAAGAAACTCGGGGAAGTGAACTGAAGAAAGATTTTTAAAAGTACAAACAGACAAAAAGCCCTCATGTTTCTGACTCCCTGTGCTGTTGGTGGGAAGGAAAGAAGGCCTGGGAGGGGGGAGAAGGGGAAAGTGTTCCAAAGGTTTGTTTTAGTTCTCTTTTAATTCTGTTAATAATTTTTTCTTAATACCTTTTAAAGTTTTGACCCTGTTTTGCCCTTAAAGTATTTCTCCCCAGTCCTTACCTCAACTCATGAATCCCATGAAAATGTTTTCTTTCCCCCTCCTCTGCTTAACTATAGCAGAGGAGAATAAGTCACTGATTTTCATGGGTGCACTGGCATTTGACCAGCGTCAACCCCCAACACACATGTAAGGCAAACTTATCTAGGAGAAAATATTCGGCCTATTTCAATGTCAGCTGTATAGAAGTACGTAAAAATCTGCTACACACCATGCCAAGAGGAAAAAGAAATGGTACAAACAACACTACCCCAGCACAGATTTTTCTGCCTCAGCACGGTTATATCACAAGGAGAAAAGAGGCTGCCAGGGACAGAAACAGGCTGAGCACCCAGTACACCAGTGTTCCAAGGAGGGGGGGGAAAGGACTGTGGGTTTTGGTCCTGTAAACCAGCAATGCAGTTGGTAAAAATCTCATCTTTACCAAATCTGCAGTGCTAGGACTAGAATGCAATGAGCACACACACACTGACTATGTTAAAATTAGTTTAGACCATTCTAACCCCACAATATCCATCAAAATCTAAGGATGCTCCCTGCCTAAAAAACAGTGGGTTTTCAATGCCCCACTGATACAGTCAGAAAGCCTAAGCCTATATATTTTACATATATATATATATACTTCTTATCTAGTAGATGTTTTAAACCAATTTTGCATGTGCATTTAATTAAAATCCAAAGGTATTGATTCAAAAGGAAATTTCACCACATTAGCTTTCCTACCAGAAGCAAACTGCAGATTGCCCAGTATCATGCAGACCCTGCAGCCTTGGGCTTCCTTAGCAATCTTCCCATGGCTCTAAACAGAAATACTAAAATACAAGGGCATAAGGAGCGAGTCAGTTGTTGGGCTGAGACCAGAAACTTCTCCTTAAAACTCAGCTACATGACCAAATGAGCCACACTGCTGCACACTGTGCTTTGTAGCATGTTTTTTCCAGGCCAAGTCTTCTCTTCCCACTTTTGCTGGTGTATCCCTGTTAGCCAGAAAACTGCAGCCAGAAGGTCAGCATCAGGAAAGCTGCCAGATAGAAGCTCCAGGACAGACCTCACCAAAGTTCATTCACTTTAGGGAAGGGTAATAAGACAGGGATACAGTAACAGAGTTATACCATACCCTCACCATGTCAAAATGTGCCACTATACAATGAACACTCTTACAGGTCTGACCTGAACAGGGAAGTGGAGCAATTAAAGAGAAATTAATTTCATCAGGTGACTGGAAAGACCTCTCATTTCTCAAAGCAGGCACACTTTTAGGTCACTGATGCTGAGCTAATTAGAGCCATTTCCTGCTCTTCCAGAATTGCCCGTAGTAAAAGAAAGTGGTGAGAAAAAGAAGATTTTATGTATATATTAGATTTAGTCTCTCAGTGTAAACTTGTCCCACATTTAAATGGCTCTCTAAAAACCTAGGAACGTATGGAATGCCAGTAATAAATATACAGAGGTCTGTCCTAGATACTCTACATATGCTAACTTACTGTTTGCACACAGGGGCTTTAGCAGCTCCTAGTGCATTTCCCAAGACTCGATGTCCAACAGCTCAGTTAAGATCCCAGACACTGTCTGGGGAAAGGGTCACTGTCATTTGTGCAGCAAGTGTGACACATCCTGCATTCACTGCAGGGTCTGGCTGCACCAAAAACTTGCACTTCTTGTAGACTGGCCCTTTCAGCTTCCTCCACAAAGGCAAAATGTATGGTGCATTTGGCCCAGTGACACAGTGATTTCTTTCACATGAACCCAAGGTTTTGCCCACAATTTCTCAAAGGAAAATAGGAACACTTTCTGCATAACCTATAGGTCTCATCCCTTTGCCCTTTCCTAACTCCCAGCCCTCTCCAGCTCAGATTGCCCCAGCTCAGCTCACACTGTGGATGTAGCCGTGGTCACTGATGAACATAGCCATGTTTTTACCCTCTCTGAAAAGATGCTCTCACAGGATAAAAGAATGGATTGTGTTGGAAGGCACCTTAAAGATCTAGTTCCAAGCCCCTTCCATGCATAAGGACAATTTCCACTGGACAAGGTTGCTAAAAGCCTTGTTTTCCTATATTTGCATCTTAGTATCATGGGATGTCCTCAGCTTCAACAGAAGGAAAGTCTTCATTCTTTTTCTCTCTTTTGAGGACGTTATTAATGTAGTTTTGCACAAGTAAGACAGGATGCTTTCTATCAAAAAAGTAAGACATCCTTAGTAGATCAGAATCCATAGTCTCAGTTTCAAAATTTATAATGCCCTTGCCCTTGTATTTTGTTCAAGCTTTTTCCAGCAGTTCTTCTGTTTTTCTGTTACCCCCTGATGACTCTTTCCAGCTTAACACACTACTACTTTTGGGGGTCTTCTGATGTCTCTCCTCATCAGCTTTGCCCCGACCTCCAGCACAATGGTCAGAGCAAACTGGATGTCTGGGTTTCAGCACTGTTTTCTTCTCAGATTCAGCCTCACAGAGAAATCCTTTCAAGTTACTGTCTGAAGAAGAAGGTTCTATTCAGGTCAATTCTACCAAATTTGGTTTAGTGTTTTGCTCTCTAAAGGAACTCAGGGTGTAGAAGTCAGTGGTGGTGAAACTGTAAACTGTATGTCAGCTTCTGTTTCCTGCCTTATCAGACAGTCCATATCTCACGGATTCCTAAAGTGAGCATATTGTCTTTGATTAATTTAACTACTCTGCCTTCCTCACTGATAAACTGATATTTTTTCCATGGAAATTACTACCAGAACAAGTTTCAAGACAACAGCTGTCACTGCTCAGGATGAAAAAATAAACACTCATGAAAAAGAGATTTCTCTGCAGAGTTCTAGCAACTGGGACTCCATAAGTTATTTACACACTATGGGTTTTCTGGATGGGAGTTCGGGCTATATCCAAATCCAGCTCAAGCTAGCCTGTCCTGCCAAAGACACTATGCTGTGTTCAACTGATCAGTTAACTTTTCCAAGATCAAATCAGGTCTGGAAAGCAGCTGATTCCTTGTGTGCTAGAGTAACTAAAGAAGAATCAAGGATGTTCTGAACAGCCTGGAGGGACTTGGAGCTTTTTCCCCAAAACTACACTACATATAATTCTGAAAATATTTAGGCCAAAAAAAGTCTAGACCTTTTCTCACAAACAGCCTAAATGATACAGTTATTATTTATCTTTGATTTAATCAATTGGACAATGAATAATAAGACTTTCAACTAAGTTTGACAGAATTAGAGTGAATTATTTTTTCATTATTCTCAGATCTATTGTTCTTTTACTGTAAATTATATGCTCTCAAGTTTCATAAAAAATTTACTGGAACAGAACAGCAAAACTAAAACTTCTATAGAAGTTTTTATAGAGCTCTTTGAATTTAGTTAGCTTGTAGAGTGTACAAGCAGATGTAAAAATAAGCATGTTTCAGAATCTTTCTTCATGTTCAGGCCAGTTCTTCAGCCCCAGTGAAAATCTTGGACGTATGAGAAACTCACACTCAGTTCTCCCATATATCTTCTTTACAAGGGTCTGTAATTAAAGAGGAAGGGAAACAGCTTTACATGCTTACCTTTGAAACAAGCCATTGCAACATTTAAGGGAGAACAGAGAAAAACCATGCCTCCAAGCAAAATTACAAACAAAGCAGGGATTATTTAATGGCTGAGGGTTATTTCAGTCTCCTTCTGAAAGAGGAATCTTGCATTGTGGTTGTGGCGTGGAGGGCTGCACGTGGTCATTAGGTGTTACCGCAGGCTCCAGGCTGGCTTCCAAAATACACCTCATCTGGGTGAGAAGTGTATGCCTGATTTATCAGCTCTAAATCCAGCTGGAATGGAGAGAGCTTGGTTTTGAGGATGTTCCTACAAGCAGAAAGTAAGGGCCACTGGCTAACCCCTGACATACTTGCAGAAGATACTATAATGACTTGTTGCACAACCCACAAAACAGGTACCTCATTCACATCAAGCACAGGAACAGCAAAGGTATGTCCTGCTGACACTCTGTCCTCCAAAGGAACAAATTCCTACATGTTTTCTCTCCCTCCTGATTTGTTACTGCCCCACAGAATCCCCATTCCTGACAGCATCAGGCTTTGAAACCTATAGCAGTAACCCAAGCAAGTTTTTATTCCCTCAGCTGAAGGGAAGGATGGCAAAAGAGGCTTCAAAGATTAAGTTTTCATCAGAGTTCAGGCAGAAGCAGCAAGATTGTGAAGCCGAATTTCCCTAAGAACTGCAAAACTCGTAATTTTAAGAGAAAATGAAGATGCATCTTTTCCAAGTTGTGATGCTTTAGTATAAAAATTACTTCAATGGAAACATTTTCAGAAAAGTAGGGGACCAAAGGGAACTGAACAAGGAAAAGCAATGAGAGAATTGCATAAAAGAAATCATGTTATTTAAAAATAGTCTGTTGATAGTTGCACTCTTTTAGATTATGGCTTCCATTATTTTTCCTAAAACAGCCTTGAATCTGAATAAAACTTTTACATCATATTTGGAGCAGTCTCACTTAACACAAAAGAAAAAAAAAAGGTCTGAAAACAAGAGATACTGATTTATTTTGTGGATTCAAACTCTGGGATAATAGGATGAAGATAACATGAGGATTGATATATACTCAGAATAAATGTGTAATATCAACAGTAAATGTAAATATGTAAGATCTTTACATTGCTTTGAAGATCCTTACACTGCTTTGCACAAAGGTGAATTCAGTCTTTCCAAGATGTTAATTTCTGGTGCTGTATAAAGAGATTTCCTTAAACCCCTGGAGTCTCTTGCATACATCAGAAGTACAACTGGTTAGTGACAGCTTGTGTAAATACCTTCTTTCTAATGTCTGCCTGCAGATTTCATAAACTGAATAAGCATTTCAAAGATAACAAAAGGAAGGGTGTTTAATTTTCACTTAAATAAATATGTGCTGCCTATGAGAGGGACTTTGCACAGTGCACAGCACAAAGCACGTTGTATAAGAAGACACAGCATTATAGCAATTACTAGAAGACAAACTCCTTGCTTCTTAAAATGAAAAACACAGATAGGCTTACTTTAACTGAAGCTGGAATTGCTTGTCCAAAACCTCCCTATTTACAAACAGTGCAACACAATTGTAACAGTGTGGACTTGGCTGGCATACATGTTTCCAAACAAGCTGTTATTTATCGAGATTACTGCTTTTTGATTATTAAGTCATTTCCTACAAGACTGAATCAATATTCAAAGTCTAAACGTAAGGCCCCCTGTTGTTCATTATACAGGAAGATGGATCTTACAGGTTGGATTTATTAAAACCAGTTGTATCATCTGTTAAAGATTAATTAGGAAAGGATTTCTGTGCAAAAATTAAGTTCTCGTACTTACTCAAAAATCCATGGGGCTGATGAAAATTGTTTTCTAATGAAATTAAATCATAAACATAACTGTACCCTCTTGAACGAGACAGGAAATTTTAATTCAAAGTAAGGAAAGAGACAGAAGTAGGATTTCAGAGCTCTGCTCAATTTTCATGTATGTCACATCAAGCAAATTTACTAAAGAAGATTTTTCTTGACACTGATTAACTTGCCTTGTACTTGCTTAGTTAAATCCAAAACTCTTCCAGGTCCTTTTCACAGTTCTTTCTAACTAATCAGACAACTCCAAATCCAGCAATAACTGATCAATCAGAAGATATTTACATGTGCACAGAAATAAAATGCTAGTTTTTTAAAAGCAGTCAGGGGAATAATTCAGAGAACTAGTGCTAAAGATGAAATTTTGATCGTTCTCTTCAAAAATGCATATATCATTCAGACACGAAGGGCATACCCTTGCACTAACTATATGTTAAGATAATCAGGGTATTTCTTCTAAAACAGGATTGGCAATTTTGGTTTTGTCTGCTCTTACACTGAACTGTTTAAATCAATTCAGAGATAAAGATTTTTCTAAGAATCAATTATCAATTCACACAAATTCACATTCCAAATTCTAATTTTCCACTAGCTTAATCTTAGGGAATTTTCTTTACAGCATAAGGAATTTCTTAAATCTCGTATTCCACACTACTTTAAAGACCTGACAAAAAAAAAGAAATCCATTTTCCTCAGAAAATGCAGTTCAAGTTGTATATTGTGTTGAATGTCTGCCTGAGAAACTGCTTGCCAGTTCCATGAGCACTGACTGCCCCAGGTGTTCAAGGAGCTGAGCTGCAAGTAGGTAAGGAATATGCCTTGGCTCACTTAAAGTATTCACCTTCACTGGCTTGTATATGTTGTGCAGCAAATTTGGGCTGCAGCAACAACAGATCTCAGAGAAAGAAATTTCCAAGCAGCTGTAATTTGGCCATAAGGAAAATTGAAAACAAGGAGCACTCTGTACACGCGCACAGTGGAATAGTCAGGAAGGAGAGGAGCCAGAGGTAGGTCAAGTGGGAAGAATATCAATAAATTAATGTAAGAAGGAAAGCAAACAGAACACAATGCTCTTCTGTAGGAAGGGAAAGGGAAGAAGTTGTTTTTGATCATGTAATAATGAATTTTGTACGTGCTCTAAGGCAAACATTGATGGTGAAACCTGTAAAGGGCAGTTCAGGGCCGCTGAGGAAACATGAAGAGAAGTGCTGCCTTCTTGTCATCCTCAGAACAACCACACTGGGCTCAGCCTCAGTGACCATTTACAGCAGAATCAGTAATAGGGTATAAATTGTCATCCTGTCACAATACTGCCAGCACTTGACTTAATGATGCTTATGACAAGATGTGTGATCTGCTTTTCAAAGAAGTGATGTTCATTACTGTTGTTGACCTGGGGGTGGACTTGGAAAACACTAGGCACTCACAAACATGAGAAAAGTTGGGCAAGAAGAGAAAAAGAAATCATTTGTGACTGCCTAAATTTTATACTGGTTCTGCCCTCAGCACAGTATAGGGCAACTTCAGTGGTTCATATATAATACAGAGAACAATCTGACCTTTCTTATTCCCAAGTGCAGAAAAAAATTAGAAACAGGGCTCCACTTCATGAAAACAAGAGAATTTGCTCCTTTCCTTCTGTCCATGTATTTTATGTAGCAATCTGCTCTATTACCATTTAAATAATAATCAAACATCACCAATTTCCCCTCACCCCAAGAAACAGAACCAGAGAAGTCCGATGCCAAATTAACTTGTATTATCTGGCCCTCACCCCTCCGTTTTCTACCATTTCCATACTCTTTTTAGCTCTCCCCCAACACTTCCACTGCACTGAGAACAGTTTGAAACTGCCTGTGAACTGTCCAGGTGGTAAATAATCCCTTAATACCTAAAAATATTTACATATAGCACATCAGATTCACATACCGGTGTGGACACTGTTTGCTGTTTCTCAACAAAAACAGGACTAGACAATGGAAAGAGAATCTTATGAAAATGTAAACAGCATACATGTTCTCAGTGTCAGTGATATTAAATCAGAAATGATTCCTTGAGAAGGACATCAAGACCAAGAGAAAAAAAATCTAGTGGTCACAGTACAAAGTTTATCTTCTTTCAAATTAGACTGGAAAGACTTCAGAAAAGTCATATCTCTGACACTCATCATGATTCAAGATCAGGTCCCAGCCTGATCTAGTTGAAGACACCCCTGCTTATTGCAGGGGGTTGGACTGGATAACCTTTATATGTCCCCTCCAACCCGAACTATTCCATGATTTGGTTTAAATTGTCTGAAAATCACTTTGCTGAACAACACAGGTAAGTTTAAATCTTAGCAGTAGGAGAGCAAGACAGTCATCAGTAATCTTTGTAATGAGATTCTAAACACTGATCACTCTGATCCTTCTGATTAGTTCCAAGTGCCCTGTGAGATACAGAGTTTAACATATAGCTAATTAAAACCCAGTCTTCAAATAGCTTGATAATCAGCTGAAGGGGAAAAAAAAAGAACACAGGGGGGTTTTTTTAACAAGCTTAATTCCAGAATCAACCCAATGAAACCATTTACACAGGTCTCATTTTTCATACCCTGTACAAAAATAAATTCTCTGAGACTTAAAAATTCTTTAGGTATCACATGTTCTTGTAAATACCTTGTAAGAAACCTAAAAGCTTATGGAATCTTTCAAAAAATAACAGTGTCTCTGCTTTGCTGGGACTCATAGGCCTGACTTCAACAAAGGTAGGTGTTTTGAAGTATTATATTATTCTCACAAATATATATGTGTATATATGTATATATATGTATATATATGTATATATATGTATATATATGTATATATATGTATATATATGTATATATATGTATATATATGTATATATATGTATATATATGTATATATATGTATATATATGTGTATATATGTATATATTTGTATATATTTATATGTATGTATGTATCTTCCTCTTTTTCATTCTATTCTGCTATTTCTGATTTAATGGAGAAAATTAAGCAGTAATTTTAGTCAGGTCCTGCTGTTCTATTCCAATGAATTTTTGTTACATATTTTTTCCATGAGTGATAGAATATTGGTTTTGTTTTTAAAGGGAGTGTTGTATTTAAATATTTTAAAACTATTGGTTTGTTTGTGTCAATGAGAAGGGAACATATTGACTGGAAGCTGCAGCTAAATGATGCCTTCTATAAATCTCTCTAGAAAAGAATGTCTCTCCGTAGATTTCAATGCGACGTCGAGCTCTAAAGCAAACACTCCTATTGCAAGGAGTCTCAAAGGGACCTGCCACTGCAATATCATGGGCTGAATAGTGGGGTTTTAGTTTACCTTCCCTGCCATTGAAGCTGAGCTAAAAGAGAAGATGGCTCAAAATGCTTCAGATAGAAAATAGATTGATTTACTGAAATGCCAAAACCTCTAGATAAGAAAAATCACTATGCTGAAGTTTACAGGCACATCTTTAGGAGACAGCACAGCAGAGACAACATGTTTGGAGCCTGTTATTGGCTGCTTGACTCTGACTTCAGAGTGGAATTGCACATGCATGTACACGTGTTGCATGGGAATGTGTGCAGCATTCTGGCTGCTGTGGCTGGGAAATCACAGAATCACGGAGTCACTGGGTTGGAAGAGACCTTCAAGATCATCACATCCAACCCATGCCCTAATACCTCCACTAAACCACAGCAACGAGTGCCACATCCAATCTTTTTTTAAACACATCCAGGGATTGTGACTCCATCACCTCCCCGGGCAGACAATTCCAGTATTTTACCACTCTTTCTGTAAAAAACTTTCTCCTAATATCCAACCTATATTTCCCCTGGCGCAGCTTAAGACTGTGTCCTCTGGTTCTGTCAGTCACTGCCTGGAGAAAGAGACCAACCCCCACCCGACTCCAGCCACCCTTCAGGAAGTTGCAGAGAGTGATAAGGTCACCTCTGAGTCTCCTTTTCTCCAGGCTGAACAGCCCCAGCTCCCTCAGTCGTTCCTCACAGGGCTTGTGTCCCAAGCCCCTCATCAGCCTTGTCGCTCTCCTCTGGATGTGCTCCAGCATCTCAACATCCTTCCTAAACTGAGGGGCCCAGAACTGGACACAGCACTCGAGGTGTTGCCTCACCAGTGCCAAGTACAGGGGAAGAATGAGCTCCCTGGTCCTGCTGGCCACACCATTCTTGATACAGGCCAGGAAGCCATTGGCCTTCTTGGCCATCAGGGCACACTGCTGGTTGATGTTCAATCAGCTGTCAACCAGTACTCCCAGGTCCCTTTCCACCTGGGCACTGTCCAGCCACTCCGTCCCCAGCCTATAACATTGCAGGGGGTTATTGTGGCCAAAATGCAGGACTTGGCACTTGGACTGACTAAACTTCATCTTGTTGGACTCTGCCCATCCATCCAACCATTCCAGGTCTCTCTGCAGAGCCCTCCTACCTTCCAGAAGATCAACACAAGCTCCAGCTTAGTGTCGTCTGCAAATTTACTAATGAAAGACTCAATACCTCATCCATGTTGTCAATAAAAATATTGAACAGAACTGGCCTCAGCACAGACCCCTGAGGAACACCACTAGTGACTGGAAAGTCTGCAAGCACACTTTCATCAGTACAAAAACAATATAAATACTACATTGAAAATGTAAACATGAGGAAAAGATACATCAGCATGACCCAGGCACTCTGAACTGCATGGCAGGAGAAGCAAAGAAATAAATCAGTAGCAGTTAACAATTGATCTCATTTAATCTCTTACTGATTTATTCAGACTAACTTATGTGGGGTTTAGCCCTGTTTGCACAAGTTCAACTATCACTTTGGGAATGACACTTTCCAAGCGTACATTACAATTTATTCAACTATCATAGAATCATTAAAGTTGGAAAAGACTTTTAAGATCATCAAATGCAACCACTAACCTAACACTTCCACGTTCACAGCTAAACTATGTCCCTAAACAATACATCTGCATGTTTTCTCAACACTTCCAGGTATGGTGATTGACTTGTCAGTCATTGGATGTCAAGTCTTTCAAAAGAACCAGCAGTAACAAATTAGAGAAAGTGCTTCCCTATGGCTAAGAACAGTGTCATTGACCACATAAGGATTTTTTTACAACAGTCAGGGAGATTGCATAATTTCAGTTTCTGTCATCACTCAGGTGATAGAATACTGCTAATGTTCCTGGGTCAAGTACATTCTGCCAGATGCAGTGCTGCTACTCACCAGGGTAAAACTAGTCATTCAGCATATTTTAAATCAAATAATGATTGAGTGGTTAATTGATTTGTTAACACATAATTAAGCAGCAATCAGTGCTAGTTCACACAATACATTCCAGAATCAACATTCCGAAGGAAAAACCACAGCACTGAATTATTCCAAAATCTTAGTACAGGCAAGCAGGTTTCCAGCTACCCTTCTATAGCTAAATCCCAAAAAGTCCCAACCCCCACAAGCAAAGACATTGGGGTCAGGTAAGCATGGCTTCCCTCCTCTGTAGGTTCTCCTGTCCCATGCAGCACGTTTGGGTTTTCACAGTGGGTACACACTCATGTACCCCATCCCATGCAGGCTCCGGTCAGCGGTTCCTTTGGAAAAAATATCTCTAGCCCCTCTCCACCAGGCACTTTTCCTTGTGTCTAAAATAGCCAGGTACACAAAGGAGCATATTTGATGTCCAGAAACATGAGTTATTGAGCATCTTTAAGGCTCAGACAGGAGGGACATTGCTTTACCACATGCAAGAACACTGCAAGAAGACTTACACCCCAGGGAGCCTCCCCACAGATCATGCAGTGGAGCACCAGCTCCCACAACCCATCACAGAACCACCACGCAGAGCCAAAGGTTGGAACTGAGCTCTGATAGAAGTGTTAACACCAGGCACATTCCAAGAGACACGGGAATATCATTTTGCGAAACAAACAGGAAATAGAATTTGGAAAATGCTGCATTCACTTTTAAAAAGTACCAGGCAGTAAATCTGCAGTGGCCCTTTGTGCACGTTTCCCCCTGCTGTTACTCCTACTCATACAAGCACCTACAAAACCATTGAAAATATACATATTCCCTGAACATACTAGTTATTACCAAAAAATCCCACAATCTAATCGGTGATTTTTTAAATGGAGTTCATTCACAGTTTGGATTCCACAAAAAAATTCATTCAGAGTTCTCCAGGAACAACGGTTCTGATTAAAAAATAATTTCATTTGGTAATTTTTTATTCCCTAAAATCCTTTTGTATGCAATCTTCAAAATACAATTTTTACACAGATTTTACCACCCCAGTGAATGCTTATATTTCCCGTGCCAAAATCCCACAGGAAGCAAGGGAGTAATAATTAAAATATACGCTTGTCTGAATCCTTAATTAATAACACCCTCTGTTTGTTCCTTTTGGCTTATTGACAAATACTTACGCATATTCATCAAAAGGTTCAACAAATTTTGTAACCTACATTACACACATCTGTCATTCTAAGTGGATATACCTCCCACCAGTCACACAGAATCCTGATCTCTGGTTTATGTGTCACCAATCATCTTGTTTGCTGTTGAGCAGGCTGACATGAAGAGAGGACTGTAGATGTGACCGCTGTTTGACCTTAACATCTGCATGAGAAAGAGCATACCAAAGGATCATGACCAAACCATAAATACTTATGCTAGAATGCTTTAATTGGCAACTTGAACACGGGTTGCTGTGGGGATTTGTGAGAGTGTTTGCCATAAGAGCAAGCAACATTCTGCTCTGCCATTTGTTTGCATGTTGGTTAGTCTCCTGCCCAGTTGCACCGTAAACAGCAAAACCATAAAAAGCTCACACATGCTTAACAACGCAATTCTGTTGCATTGCAATGGTGACCCTGATTCTATTGCTACAAGGACTGATGACCAATGAAAGAAAGCTGCAGAAAGTCAGAAATCCCAGTGACGTGGTGTGTAGGGTCAGATGTGCCTGTGCCATGTCCTTGCCTGAAGCGTCCCACGCAGAGCCGCTCAGGCGGCGCTGCGTCAGCACCCACACAAACACACAGCCCACCCCTGCAGGCACACACAGGCAGCCACAAACACACCCTGGTGCGACCCTGGAGATGGAGAGGCAGGAGAGGCCGTTTAGCTTTGTGGTTCCAAGGAGTTTATTGCCTCCAAGGGGGAAGAAGCCAAATGACCCCAAATACCGCAAATCGTGGGATTTTTATACAGGGGAGTTTAAGGGGCGGGCAGAGCATCATTGACCAATAGTCTGAGGGCTAGGGGGTGGAGACAAGGTTGATTGACACAACAGGGGCCAATGGGAAAGGGGAGGGGAGACCAGGGGCCAATGGGGGCCTGAGGAAAAGGGGAGCCTTTGGGCAGTGTTGGGTGGGGAGGAACCATTTAAAATGAAATAGGGCAGTGTGGACCCAGCCACGGCAACACCTGAGAACAAAGGAGTTTCCTTCTAGAAAATCTCCATACTATCTGAACTCAAAGTATAGCATAGCAGAACTAGCACAGAAATCAAATAAGACTTAGGTCCTAAAGACTGTGCCACTCCAGTATTAATCTAGTTTCTGGTTAAAGTTTTCAGAAGAATGTCTGCTCAGTTGCTGGACAGTTTCTGAAGGAGATTAAAATAAAACTTCATCCTCTGCTACAGGCTCTGGTTACCAGTTTCTGATTTATTATCCATTTATTTGGAGCAGGGGAATTGCCTCTAGTCCTGTAATTCTTATCCTAGCTGCCTACCCTCTCTATATATGTGGATAGCGGAAATGACTCCATGTTCTTTGAGATAGGGCAATCTTTTTAACCTTGATGGGTTTAAGTGACAGGAGAAAAGTATCAATGCAGCAGAAACCTTCCTTATTGCTTTCCAGAATTGTAAATCTACCAGTGTCTAACCTAGTTTCCCCAATTTCTATGTCACAGAAACCTCATTTTCTGCTCCAGATCATACTTTGACCTGGCAAAAAACAGAAACATATGCTACGCCTGACAAACAATGCTACTTGTTATCTCCACTAACAAAAAATTCCATTTTAATTAAGCATAAAAATTTAAATTTTTGTGGGCAGAACTGTAGGCCCACTTCTGTCTATGTTTTGAATCAGCTAAGGAACCAATAAACTGTGCGTACAGCACCACTGATATTTCACAAGATGGTGGGGGACAGCATCCAAAGTTCAAACCCTGTATCATAAAAATAGTCAAGAAAATGGAAAATGGTTTGAATTAGATGTGATCAACTAGGAGGCAAAACCTCAGGACAACTGGCAGGCACACAACTACTCAATTATAAATTGGTACCTACACCAACATTTTTAAACAGAGATGTTACCATTGATTTTAACTGGCTTAGAAGTATGTCTGTTTTCAGAGCCGGCCCACGATTGTCTTTGCCAGGCACAGAGGAAGCTTTTAGCAGCTTCCTACAGAAAAATCACTTCTGTGATTAGCAGCTTCTTCCCTCCTCATCAAAAAGTCAAGCTATCCAAACCCAACACAATGGGTTGCAGAGCTGCACAAGTTATTACATAAGAACTCTATGTATTGCTTTTATTGAAAAACAAAAGCTGTACTACACTATGACATACCAAGTGAAAGGACCAGACCAAGTGGCCAGGCAATCCACAAGCAGGCAAATAAGCAGTGTCAGGAGAAGAGGAGTAAGCTGGGCTCACCAGGCACTGTGATAAAGCAAAGCAGCATCACTTGCAATGAATTACACATCTGGAAATGCTGCACTCTGTTAAACATCTACCTGGCAGATACCCTTCAGGCCAACCAAAGTCCATAGAAAGTTCTCAGTAACTTCAGTACATTCTGCTCTTAAAAGTCTCACTGGGTTTAAAAGATGCTTTTTGTCCTTTCAATGCGAGCTTGGAAGACGCTTGGAGTAGAAGAAGAAAGGTTTTATTTAAAGCTTGAATCAAACCACAATAAAACTAAGTTCTCAAAGGAGGAAAACATCTATTAAAGAAAGGAAGAGACACTGAAACAGAAAACCAGGAAGCATTTTTGCAGAGTTCTCATTAATACCATTTCAAAGCTTCTAGACTCTTCTGGAATTTGAGTGAACAAACAATAATAACTGTCAGAGCTTTCAATAAATCACAACACTCCATCAATCATAATGAGTGTAATCCACCAGTTAAAACTGACAGGAGACATACAAAAGGCACAAGGATAAAACATCATGCCAAGAAATAAATTTTAATCCCTCCTTCTATTCAGAGAGCAGGACAGTTAAGTACAGTAAGTCACATAAATTAAACACAGGGGGGTAGGATGCAGAACAGAATCACTACATTCCTGACCTCAACAGCTAAAGACAGTACTATGATAAGATAATTAAACCTTGTGCAGTCAAGCCTAATTTCAACAGAAGTAATTAATCTTCATGTGGTCTTTTATACCCTGCTCAATCTGTACTTCTGGCCAAAGCAAAACATTTCCTCTTGTTGCCTCTTTCTTTCCAAAAGTTTCCTCCATGTATGAGGAATCACTTCTCATTTAAATTAAATCAGTGTCATTGACAAGGTTGCTGTTCAAATGTAAAGGCTCGTCCTTGTGAGAGTTTTCACACACGTTCGTAGAGCTGAATGAAGGATGAGAATTATTTACTTTTCCTGAGAAAGCATTGAAAATGAAAAAAAAAAGAAACTGTATATTATGTCAGGACATATCTTAACCTCTGGATTTATTTTTTGCATAAACAAGTGAAAGCAAACACAAAGCCTGAGACTATCAACAATCCAGGTCTCACCTGTAATGCAAGATACCAGACCCAAGTCCTCTTGCTGAATTGGGTTGACCATGGCCTCCTTGGTCTCATCACCCAACATATTTTCTTTCTTTCCCTTAATTTATTTCCATCCTAAGAAACTTGTCCCAACCTAAGTTATTCTGAAAAAAAATAAGTGTGGCTTTCCAGTCTATTCGGGGGGAAAAAAAGTTTCTTTTACCAAGTTCCTATGTGACTCTGGTTCAGCTCATGGAACTGTTGTCCATGAAGACAACATTCTGGACAACATACAGACCATCAAAAATCCCAGGAACTTGTTCCACTGCCATTTCCACAGTACCATCATTGCAATCCTGAATTGGACTTGAACATTCTTATGAGTCAGGCAAAGAAGACATTGACATGAAATGGCCTGAGGCAAACCAAAATCAGATACTGAGGGAAAGGTATCACATAGGAAGGGAACTGTAATGGATTTCAGCTGCAATAACAAGGCAGGCTTTTATGCAAAAATAGGTTTGAGCATCCATATTCAGACCTGGCTCTAGATTGTGAACACTTTGATTACCTCTTTGAGAAGTGCCACAGCTTCATGTCATGTAAGCTCATTTACAGAAAGTTTGAGAACATTCTTTGGATCATTGTTACACCCCAGTCATTCAAACCTAGAGCTGAACCAAAGTTCTTTTGTTCTGGGTAGGCGCAAAGGAGAAAATTCCAATAAATACTCTCAAGAGGTAAAAATACACAAAAGTTTACTGGCAATGTACAGAAAATTAAGGAACATTGGTAAAAGAGTAAATACAGCAAAATATCACTTATCCCAGCATACACTTAGCTCATTGAACATGGAAGACCTTATAACCCATTTGATGTTACGTTCTGTGAGAAGGGAGTTACAAGAAGAAAGGGAGGGGAAAGGGAAAGGGCTTTCAGCCTTCTCCCTGCTGCCCTGGGCCATTGCTAATACAGCTCTCATGAGGTATTGCAGGACTTACAGGGTGCTTATGCAGCTTGTTTTAAGAGGCTACTTAGAGGCAAAACAGGCTTCCTATTTAATCTTTTATTAGCTGCGGCTTAAAATTAATGTGCCTGGTAGCTGTATAAAAACATAAAAGGTGAGAAGATGGATAGGCAAAAATTAATAGACCATCACAGAGAAGTTAAGATAATAGTAGTTTTCCATTTCAAGAGGTTATCTAATATAGCATGTCCTGGAAGATCTCAATTCTTTGGTACTATATACACTCTGAAGGAATGCGTAAGGAATAGACAGCACAAACTCTTCAGTAATTGATCAGAGAACAGGGACTTCACACAAGATGGTGATGTGCAAAGACCTTTATTACATGGTGAAAATTCCTAAAATACCATCACACAAACAGGAAGAGCTTCACCACAGTGTTCTCCAATCCCCTGGGCTATTTTACCATTTTTACCTTTTATGGTAGCAGGAAACAAAGCCTTATAAGGTCACAAACAATAATCCTCACTCCTAATAGCTCTAACAGTCTACAAATCCACAATTCTCTCCTAGCCCATCCCTGGTGACCTGGATGTACTTCATGGGTCCCAGGGTTCCCTCTGGGCCTAGGAAGGAGGCTCACTCTGGCTTTCAAGGCCTGCTCCTCTGTCCCCCACATTATGTAACTTCACAAAACTCAAAAACAAATACACCTTCCTCCCCTCTCCCATGCCACTTGTGTATTCTGGGTTAGTGTTTCTTTTTCTTTCTTCCTTGGTTTCTTTCTATGTCATTCATTTTGTTCCTGTACCCCTTCCCACACACACGTACTTTTAAAAAAAATTCTATTCACTTTTTCATTTTTTTCCATTAATGAAGGAGCTAAGAGCAAGCCTTCTGTCATACAAAGTGCAATGGTGCCCTCCAGAGCTGTCAGGAAGAAAAATTTCTTCAGGAAACATGAAACCATCTCCAAGCAAACTGTAGCCTTTCAGATGGAATTGCTGAATCTATCTCATATTTATTCTCTGGGTTGAAAAACCAGTCTGTACAGACACCTTATCTGCCTCAGCCTGGTTTACTGACAATCATCTTGACAACTCTTCCCATATACAACTGGTGCATCAATTCCAAAGCAAAGAAGGGACTTTTCTCCTGTGTAAGATAATGAAAAAATCCCAACTAAAATATTAACCCATGTCTTCTCACTCAAGATAAGGTAATACTCAAGGTAATGTTCCAATAAATTTTCAAATCTTGATTGGAAGCCACAATCAGAAGGTATTTACTGAGAAACCAGGTTCCAGAACAAACAGTATTCAAGTCTAACAGAAGTTCAGTTACCCAAAAATAAGTATTTGATTTTAGATTTTTCTTTAACCTGAGTCCTGGGCGCTGATGCTGTATCATAGCATATCAGACACCTATTTCCTAGAAAGGATAAAATGTAGCTGTTATTTGTGGTTAAAACTACTCCAATGATTTATAAAGAATAAATTGCACAACTTGAACATTACTGTGAGAGTTCTGCCTCGAAGATCTGCCTTGTTTATCACCTGCAAAGCCATAATGCACAACTTGTGAAGAGCTTACATTTTCTTTAACACCAGGTTCCAAGTCAGCAATTTTCACTAACTTGAAAGGTACATCCCCACAAAAAGGAGACTTCTCTTCCATTTTTATCAATATCACTTCCTAATAGCTTCCAGGAGGTAAAAAAGCAACAGCAACAGCCAATAATGTGATTTCCAAACTGTTTTCTCTCATCTCTGAAGCCAGATGAAAAAAGCCTTGAAAGGGGCTTAAATGTTAATATATTAACATTTTAATATGTTATTATTTTAATAATAATATATTAAAATTATTTTAATATATTAAAATATATTTTAACCCCCTGGGGAAAAGCCTGACTACAATAAGCGGTCTTAAAAGGCTACACCAAAATTTTCTTTTAGGATCTATATGAACTCTGGTAAAGCCCAGGACTATACCAGTGCAGGAAGACAAGAGGAAAGCAAGGGGAAGGGTTCTCTTGGTTCAGGGCTCTCTGGGTTTAGAGACAAGTGTAGGTGAAGAACACTCTGGAATGAGTGTTTCTTCTAACAAAAAATGGGGTTCCAACAATTCCTTTCTGCCAGTGAGAAAATGAATGCTAGTGTGATGCCTATATAACATAGACTACAGTTACAAGGTGTTTATTTAGTTTGAGTTATAAGATAACTATGTAACCTAGTATCAATATAACCTAAATCATGACTTCTTATCAATATAATCTGAAGCATATCTTTTTATACTTATATAGGCAGAATTTAAGTTTTTACTTATGTAGCCTGAATCATAACTTTTATACCTATATAACCTGATACATATATAACCTGAATCATAACTTTTATACATATATAGCCTTATATACATATATGTAACCTGATATGAATAACTTTTTTATACCATGTATTGGCCAGTATATAGTTAAGTAGTTGTTTAAATGCTGAATAGACAAAAGGAGAAAAAAACTCACCAGGTGTATAGTTTCAGAGATAGATAAGTGTAGTATTGATGAGAAATTGGCAAGAACAAGCCAATTAGCCACAAAACAAAGAATTTAGACTGGTTAAGAGCACATGGACCAAGGAACACCAAACTACGCATGCATTGCAGACAAAGTTAAAAAGTTCAAGTGCAAAGAAGACTTTAGAAGCCTTCATCAAAGACCCTCAAAGACCCTTGAATTGGGGAAGCACAAGCACAGTACAAAAAGTTATCCAATATCTTTTTGTGAGATCATCCTATGTTAATTATTTTCTGCACGTATGCAGTGATGCTGTAATGATATAGACAATATTAAGCATAATTTACCATATAAATGTACCACAACACTTGGCAAGGGTGGGTGAGTTAGGAGGAGCAATCCCCCTCACCACCAGCACTGCAATAAACAAATACCTGCTCTATAGACATTGGTCTATGGGGATTTATTTCTGGCCTATCTTTTGGGCATCAAGTAGATGAAAGTGAAATAAACCCGACTGTTCATTGACAAACCGAGTGTCCACATGACATGAGAAAAAAATTTTAAAAATGCTAGATACTGAATTGTCAGAACCTTACCCCACACATAGACACACACCCATACCAGAATTAAAAAAAAAAAAAAAGCACAAAAATCACCCCAAGGCAAGGGTTCCCACACAGAGAAAGAAAAGATGCAAGCAAACCCTAACAATTCCATATAGTTCGTTCATATTTATTTTTCATTCTGATGAAATAGGTTAAAATAGCTGCGTTCCTCCTCGTGACACCACCAACCCCAGAGCTTTTTTTTTTCCTCATTCTCTCATCAATATGCTGGTAGATTTTCTTAGTTCCTCTGCACCCAAGCTGCAATGGGTCAAACCCTCGGTGGTATAGATCAGCTCGTTTCAACGAAGTCATACCAGGGTTATGACAGATGGGATATGGCTCCATGCCTTTTGCCAAAGAAAGCTGTGGTACAGAGCAAGCACAACTCCCTCTCGTGTTTTGAACTAGACCATTTTTGCCATCTCCAGCAAAAGTGTTCTGTGCTCTCAAACACACAGCTCTTCAGAGACAGGGTTCAGAAAAGCAGGCAGGAAGCCTCAGAGGCCAGACCATGGCACACGGATTCTGTGTCACAGCACAAAAATCCTAAGGGGTGATTCAGTTTCCTTGAAGAGGATGCCTTAGAAACAATGCCAAGGCCAGGTTTACAGGTTGAGTTCAGCATATGCATTTTATGATTCACACATTTACTGCTGAATTTAAATGCTGAGCGGACCAAGCAAGAAACCTGGGAACTGCCCCAGTCATGAGGTGGAGGAAGAGAAGGAGAGACCTTCCTCGACCCAGAAGCATGGCAGGGGACCTAATGTGGCATTGGCAGCACTCCCCTGACAATTGGTGCAGTACCAAGGGTTAGCTGATCTGCACTTTTCAGCTCTGTTTTCCAGTCTTCAAAAACTCAGCGAAGTGCTTTTTAACGCTTATGCAGCATCTGCAATGTGCTGATATGATCTCTGAAAGAAACCTATTAAATAGAGACACAAAAGACAAAGAAAAGCAGAATGTGTCTCACTTGATGATTATCTATTGAAGAATGCAATGTTTCTGCTAAATTTTAATTCAGATAGCTATTTGCTAAGATTTAACGTTGGCCACACTATAATTTACCTGCCTCATGCCAGGTAAATGCCCCTTGCATCAGATTAGGCACTTCATCTCGTGTTTCTGCATATTTTTTGGGTGCTATAAGCAATTATGATCCAGAAATATACATGCCTTTAATTTTAATACAGATATTTTTATGAACTTTACTGGAATATATTTTACCCATAGCTTTGGTCAATGGGACAAAGCTTATGGCTCTGTGAGTATCTCTTTATAACAGTAACACTGAAGATTTGACATCACCATTTTTTGCCCCATCACACTTTTTTCCATTTTTAATTAATTTAGTTGGGAGTTTTTTTGCTTAGTTAGTCCAATTGTTTTTGATCTCTTCTTTGCCATTTCAGGCATTTCTTTTAGAAAAGTAAAAAATCTTGAAAGGAAAACTATGTGGCTAAATTTTCTTGCTGTAAAACCACAAATCATGAACATACACCAAAGGCATCATACTTAGTGTAGAGAATTCACTACAATTCAGTAGAAGTATTTGCCATATTCCAACCTAGACTGCACTGAGAACAGCAGTTGGAGCTGAAAAACAGATGACAGCTTTTTGAAGTATTATTGTTATCTGTTTTAAAGACCAATTTTCCAGATTGTCTCAGGATGGTAGAATTTTAAAGCCAATTTACCTATTTCCTTCACTGAGAGTTTTGCAGTGGTCATGAGAAAGCTCTAGCATTCTTAAAATTGCAAACTGCTTCCAGTGGGAATAGTAAAAGAAATACTTGTTTGTTTAAATTGGTATTATGTTAGATAATTATGGCCCGATCTTGTAACTGTCTCTGCGTTAATGGATCCTGAAGTGTTGCTAATAGTTCTTGGTCCTTTCCCATTTCTTGTGGGCCTTCATTTCACATAAAATATTAGCCGTGATTTTCTCAACCTTCTTTTAAATTATGGGGTTTTTTTTATACAAGGATTTTTTTCTATTATTAAATAAATTAAATATCACTGTTTCATACAAATTTTCATAGTACCCTAATGCCATCCAGAGACAGAATAGTTATGTGACAAGCCCAGATTTCAAAAATAAAGCTGTGGCTGTTCTTTAAAATCATCTCTTCTATGAGACATGTCCAGATTTTCATGAAATGGCTGAGTTGTACCTTGTGGTCCCTCAGCTGATAACAATTACCGGAATATAATAAAAATACAAATAGGTGAAGAGATATATAGTTAGAAAATGTAAGTTGTCTGGGTGAGAGAATCATCAAGGTTGGAAGAGACCTTTAAGATCATCCAGTCCAACCATCTACCCAGCACTGCCACTGTAACCCCTAAAGCAGCACCAGATGCCCCTTACACACCTCCAGGGATGGGGACTCCATCACCTCCCTTGGCAACCTATTCCAATGCCTGACCACCCAAACAGAGAAATTTTTTTTCTAATACTAATCTGAATTTTCCCTGTCTCAGTTTAAGGCCATTTTTTCTGGTCCTTTCACTAGAGGCACAGCAGAAGATATGGGCCCCCACCTCACTGCAACCTCCTTTCAGGGAGTTTTAGAGAGCAGTGGGGTCTCCTCTGAGCCTCCTCTACTAACCAAACCTAGTTCTCTCAGCTGTTTCTCATAAGAAATGTTTTCTAAAGCCTTCAGGAGCCTTGTTGCCCTTACTGGACATACCCCAATACCTCAGTGACTGTTAAAGTGAGGGGCCCAAGACTGACCACGGCACTTCCTGAGGTGCATTTGGCTGGTATATTTGCCTTAGGGCAGGTACAGAATGGTTCCACCAGTCAATCTCTTCCTCAGATCCCTGCTATTTAACTTTTCCATCTCCTCTTTGAGTTGTACCAGCAAGCAGAGCAGATCTTGACCTGCTCTCACCTCACACAAGTGTTACCTGTTACCCTCTGATGCCAGTGCCAGGCTCTGGCACTCCCTGCAGCCCCATACCTGGACCCTTACATGTTTCCACAGCAGATTCATTTGTACTGCCACATCCTTTCTGGCACTCACAGCATGTTCAGCACCCTGCCATGTGGAAACCATTCCTGTACACTCCACTTGAACCAATGGGAAGGATACCACACCTCTCTGCTCACCCTGCCTGCCCTGGCTGCCATGCCCACACTGTTTGTCCACTCAGTTTGATGCATTCCCAGTCACTCACACTCCCTGGAGTTGTTTAAATCTCCTGTGATGCTCCCTTCTCCACCCTCTCCTGACCTTGTTGGCTGACATGAAATCCCAGATCTGGACAGGGCTCTGGGCTATTGTTCAGGAGTCCCTGAGTATGGAAACCCCCCTGTACAGCCTAGTCTAAAACTCAGCCCCAGACTTACAGCAGTCTCCACCTCCTTCCTAACATCTAATCTAAATCTCTCCTCTTTTAGTTTGAAATTGGTTCCCTTGTCCTAACAGTGTCTGCCCATGTAAAAGGTAGCTCTCTCTCTCTCTCTTTCATAAACATCCTTTATGTGCTGTAATGCTGCAATCTACATTTGCACCACAGCTTTCTGGAAACTTGTAGAAACTTCAAAAGCATGCCATACATGATCAGGAAGACAGGAGACTCTTCTTTCAGAGGATAACTACAGGGATACAGTGGGTGAAACTGTATGAGAAATAGATGATGGGATCAGCAGATCCCAGGACCACCTGGATGGAAGGGAACATGGGGTGTCCCCAGTCCCAGCTCTGCCACGAGCAGGTCTGGTCATTCAGCACAAGGAGCATTCAGCCATTTTCTGCCCATCTCCAAGGATGGAGGTTGCTCAGGCTCCTGATCCAAGCTCTTTCCTTTTCAAAGTCTTATTAAAACAGGGGCATCTGAGGCAGGTGCCAGTTTGCCTTTGCAAGGTGTGACAGAAACATAAGGAAAAAGCAAACACAAAAGAGTGGCAGTATCAAACCAGATGGGATTGATGTGTGTTTATAAAGCATAAAAAATCCTTTTTGCTGCCAGATTTCAGCATTTTTAGGGTCCATAATTCCAGTGATGTCCACAGTCAGAAGCAAAGCAGGGTTGTCAGCAGCAAAACAAAGCATGGCCCCAACAGGAGCAACGTGACACCCTGCAGCAAAGCATGATCCTTTCTTGCCCAGGCATTTCCTGCTGGAAAATCAAAGCAAACTGAAACACCTTTGCTTTGGAAGGAACACCTCATCTTTTCCCTGATGAAATCCTACCAAGGCACAAACACAACCTTCTTCATTCAAATACACAAAATGCTTCTGAGAATTAAAGCAGCCTACTTGGAAACCTGCTGGTCTTAAAAAACTTTAGACACCATTTGTGACATTTTAGTACTATTGTACCAGGGGAGAAGCTTCTGCTGAAGCAGGTCTGTAAGGATGGGTGCAAGGAATAAAATGCACCTGGGTGAGAAAGAGCAAAATGTATAGGAGGCAATCCTACAAACAGTTCATTCCTCTTTTTGGCTCTGTTCTGCCAGCAGCAATAATGCAATGCAAAAGCCATATGTCCTGTACAACCTGCCAAATACAAAATCATCACAGCACATCCTCTCTGCCAGCAAGATGGAAGAAGAGAAAAATTTCTTGAACTTATCTGAACAATAAGTAGAGGATGTAGTGTCAGTGCCATTAGGAATAAGAATAGAATCAGGGTCATATCTCATGAACTGCTAATGCCAAATATGGTAGGGGGGTTCTCACATTTTTTGTCTTTTAGAATGAAGCACATTCAGGGAAAGGAAGGGAAGGAAGGGAAGGAAGGGAAGGAAGGGAAGGAAGGGAAGGAAGGGAAGGACAAAGAGAAACTGACAGTAAGATAACTGAAGCACTTAAAATCTAAGTATATATATATACATGTATTCTGCTATGACCTCCTTTTAATCACCATTTGCCTATGTGTTTATATATTCTGCTACCACATACTTTTATTCACACTTTGTAGAACNGAAGGGAAGGAAGGGGAAGGAAGGGAAGGGAAGGAAGAAGGGGTGTGTCTTATACTAAAAGTCTGGTGGTCATTAATAACCTGAGGCCAGGCCAAATCTGGTGGCCTTGGGACATACATGGTTTAGCAGACTCTTGTCCTGGTTTGAGTTGAGTATATGACACCAGTGTTTGAGATATAAAGCAGAGATTGTCTCTGTGGAAGAGGAGAAACACTAACTCAGAGACAGAAAGCCATCACAGAGAAGTTAGAAAGTTATAGAAAGAGAAAAATCATTCTGCACTACATGAGCTTTTCTGTCCCCCAAGAGCATAGAAGAGAATATTCTATACCACAATTGAGGATGTAACAGTGCAAATAAATCTTCTAAAATGGTATCGGAAAACTGGATCACCATTTCCTGAAGTTTACTGCAGCACTGCATTCCCCAGTGCTGTAGCTGGCACCACTGCAGAGTGCTGAACTTCTCTGCCTTTCCACCTTTTTCCTTGACAAAGGCCATTATGACTTTTTTTTTAAACATTAATTGAAAGAGAAAATAGCCCTTTTCCCCCCAAATCCTTTCCCCTGTCTAAAGAAAAAGTTCAGACCCAGGGAAGACAAATTTTTTTAAAAGGTATAAATATTGTCAACCAGTCAGCCAAGGGAAAGCCATAAGGAATTTCAATTAGTGAGTGGGGTTTCACTACAGGCAGGCCTTCCTTACAACAGAAAGATCATTATGTGAATTCTGTTAAAGTTCCCTCCTCTACAGAACAAATTGCCTATGACCAAAGTAATTGCCTAAGATGTGAGAGAATCCCTCCACATGTGGCACAGAGTTTGTGGCAGCTGGTGGTACCAGCAGAGTCAGCACACATGTGACAAACATCTTTAGCTCCAGGCATCTGGTATCCATTGTCCCCATGCAGAAGGAGCACAGGGATAAACACCAGACCTGAATTCCTGCCCTCCAGCTTGGCTACACACCACCAGGAGCTGGGCATTTGCAGGCACAGAGAAACAAAGATCTCCAACCACAATGCTCCAGGTCTATGTAGGTCTCTTCATCTACCCTATCTCCCCTTATTTTGAGAGAGTAAGCAAGATTTGGGTTTGTTTCAGCTCTTTTAGACTGAACCACATGCAGTCATATTTTTTTCTTCTTTCTTTTCATTTTCTTGAAGGCTTGAGCTGAAGCCAATTGAAGTCAATTGAAAGACAACCAATGACTTCAGTACGTTTTGGCTCCATCCCTAAATGCACACCACATGCCAGATATGATGACTGATTCTATATTTGTCTCTAGAAAGCACTTAACAATTGAAATTCGAAGAGGGAAGAGAACAAGTCTGTGTATATCATGCTGTGGATGTTCAACTGGCTTTAATAAATTTCAGAAGCAGCACACATGCCAGGAGTTGTTTTCAGTCAATAAATAACACAGAGGTTGAATTGTTCACCTGCCACCTCTTTACTTCCCCTCAGCAGAAGTGGAATTATCTTTTAGCCTCAAGGCTACTTGCAAACTAAAAGTTACATTTACAGAAACACCTACTTGCCAGCCTTTTTTTTTCCCTTCCTTTATTTCCATTACAGGCAGCAGCAGTATTTGACAAGCACAAGGACCCTTCTCAGCAAGACATTATATATCACTATATAGAAATACATAAATGACAAATTATCCCTGATAGCATTGTGTCTCCTGACCTGCTCAAGGTTCAAAGGCAGCTGGCAATTAAATGCCATGGCTACTGACCTGTTAAAGGCTTAGGCAGAGTTGTATTTATTAGCAGCAAAGGGAATTGTATGTAATGGTATTTTGTGGATGTATTTCTCAAATGATTTTGAGTAGTATTCATTCTTTCACTTCTAAGATTAAAATTATCTATCCATCTCTCATGTATTATTACTTAACAAGATGAATTCTTTGGCAATTGCCTGCTCTAAAACAAGAATGTTGCTTCCCTTCCACATTTTCTGCCACAAAGTATTTTGCCAGAGACTGAGAAAGTATAAAGATACCACTTGCCCTGAGTCTACAAAAACTAAAGATTTGCTAGCAAAACTTTCAACTTTTACCTTTTTATTCTTTTTTTTTTCCTTTTTTTTTTTTTTTGGTACAGGCACTTATTTTAACTATTGAGGGTCAAGTGAAACAGCATTGCCTTCCCCTGGGAGCAGACATATAGCCTAGCCACTATTCAGTAGTCCTACACTCAGGATTTAAAACCATCTCACACTTAACTCTCAAGAAATGAAAGATCAATGTTCAAATTAGACATGCCACAAAGCTTCCCTCTCCTTGCCTTCCATGAAAGCCCTCCTAATTTAAGACAATCTATCCTTGCTTCAGCTGTTCAACTATAGCAAAACAACCCAATGAGAACAATTAGGCCTATAGAAATAATGAAACTTCTAAATTTTCCATAATAATCAGGCTTAGGTGGCAATACCTGTCTCAAAGTGAGGACAAATTACAATTCAGACCCAGAACAAAACAGCCTGATGAAGCTATAATTCTGTGTTGCATATATTATTAATAAGCCTTGGCCATTAATCAACCTTATGATTTGCTCCAAACCCAGAATCATAAAGATGTATTTAACCTTCCATCCCCCTAAAAGGAAGCTCCTTCCACATCAGACAAGATCACACAACCACATTCTCAGCCCTTAGCATTCCTATACTTTTCCCTTAACACTCAAGAGACACAAGCAATGGTGATTTCAAACAGACCTAGTGCCAGAAAAATGTCTGTCTGTTGTAATCCCAGTTAAAAGGAATTTCCCAACTGATTTCCAAAGTAGAAAAAAAACCCAAAATTTTGTGCATTTTGAAAGAAAAAAAAAATCTAGTTACATATATGTAAGGGTGTTTTGTTGTTTAGAAGTTGGAGGTTTTTTTATGTTTCCTTTCCAACTCCAAATATAGTTGGAATTATGACGTGGAACAAATTTTTAAAAGTAACATAATCCATGTGTCACATAATTCATTAACATAATTCACAGGGATCTCAGGGGCTACAGCCAGCTGTCTTCTGATCCATATTCCTACCAGGCCCATCAAATAAATACAGTGATAAAATTCACAAGTCAGTTCTTCATATCGTGTGTATGGAAAAGAAAAAATTTATTTGATCATGTAAGATAAATTATCATTATTAGTCATGTTTATTGAACCACTGACTATAACCAGCTGAGGGACAAGCTAGGTCCTCCTCCTATGTGTACTCCCAACCAAAACTTTTACATCTGATGAGGAAATGGACTTAGAAAATATGTGCCTTAAAAGACTGAAAAAGAGATTGAGTAATTTGGGATGATTGGGACAAAGACACAGATTTGGGCAGACTGTGAAAATGGGAAGGAAAAAAAAAGTTAAGTAGACCAAGGAACATTTTCTGGCTAGTGCACAAAGTGTCTTCTAAAAGAAAATAAAAATTCAAACACCAAAATCACCTAGGCCTTTACAAAATGTCAGTATTTAATTTTAGAATGCTTTCTGTGACCCAAAGGCTTTTTATGTTTTTCAGTCATTAGTCAAGTCATACAAAGTTTTATCCACTGGAGGTTTCCCGTGTGTTAAGAATCTCACAGGAAAGCTGTGCATCTCATTTCCTTCTATCTCCTTTTTGCTAGGAGGGTCTAGTCATTTACACATTTTGGACCCAATTTGAATTTGTCTAGAGGGATACCCTTTTATGTAGTGCTGGGAGACAAATTAATTCAATGCCAACATCTATAGAAGAATCAGGATACACATAATCTGTGATTGTCAGTAGGTAGATCAGTGAGGTAAATAAATCCTGGATACAAAATTTGTGCTACTTCCTTAAAAGACACAAGGGACACTAGCAGCGAAAAACAAAATCACAAGTGCACCACTTTACCCCTTGTTATTTGTTATCACACAGGAGATGCCTTTCTTGCTGTTGTTTTGCAAGGACATTCCATTTTATTCACACCATTTCCATCATAATTGTTCAGCAATTAAAAGCAAAGGGTTTTATGTCATCACTACTGGGACTCCAGTATCAAAATATCTCTTAACCAAGCCTAGAGGTATTTCTCTCTCTCAAATCTTATACTGTTTCTCCCATGTAAGATAAGTGGGTGGAAATTCTGTCTTTTCTATAGAAGACTATTCAGTGCTATTAGCTGCTTTTTCATTAGAGAAAGGAATATGAAAGTCATGCACTCTCTCTCAGACTAGTGTGTATGTGCAGAGCACACATCTTATACTGGCCATTAGCTGAGAGTATTGACTTGCAGTTATAATAGTCTATTTTTCCTTCTTCCATGGGTAATGGTGCATGGAATGAGTGTCTGAATCTTGAAATGGAACAATAGACTACTGATCTTTAAAAAAGTTTCCAGTAGCAAAAGAGAGCAATGGTTTGCAGTGTCTTCCTTATGGGGGAGAAGTCATCAGCTGAGTTTCAGTGCAAGTCAAAAGACTCAAGTTACAGCTTTAAAATAAAAAAACAACCCCAAAGGAGCAGGGAATGAGGGGAGAGGGGAACACAAAAAAATGCATCATCACACAGAAACAAGGCAAAATGCAAAGAACACATCACTGTATCAGAGAAAGACTTCTATGAACAATTTCTTCTGTTTATTATGTTGCTGATTCTTAGTACAGGACAGATTGCCCTAGGTGATTGATTACAGTCCTACATTTATGTTTACATTGTATTCAATCTACTCTTGAACTGTTTTCCCCGCTCCTGAGGGAGAGGGGACTGTTCTCTCCTCCTCTCTGCTGAGGTTTTTTTCTGTACACTAGCAAAAATGCCAAATATTTGCTGGGAGCCCTCTTCCAGTTTCAGTCCACACCATTACAAACCAAAAAAAGAACAAGAAAAAGACTGGGAATGAGCTACACCTGCAATTATCACTACCTTAGAGCATCCTGCTGTTATTTGACTTCTACAGTGTTAATATCTGAGATGTATTACATTTGCAGTAATTCTAGATGCTTTTCTAGATTAATTTTATTCTCCTTGATGCAATATTAAATCCCTGAATGGGCTTCTGTCCAAGTGACACATCTCACACCAAGTAGAATGAAGATGATTACAAGAAAAGACTGAACTGTAATGAGCTCAAGCACTGGGCAATAAGAGCACAGTGCTAGAAAAGGGAATTGGAATGCAAGCAGCTCTCTAAAATATGACTTTCCCCTTCCCTATTCTTATTGTTGAATATGGTTTTAAGAAGGGATTAACAGCACCTGATAAATGAAGCTTTATTTACGCAGAGTATACACACAACCTACTCAGAGAACTCATGACTCACCTACCACTGCCTTTCCAGGAAACTTTTGTCCTGGATGCCCAGAAATGGTACAGCAATAGCAACTTATAATCAATTCAGTCCATTGACAGTGACCCCTCCCTTCCACCCTAAAGGCAGCAGCTGCCTCCTGCAGCCCAGTCACCTGCTCACAGACAAGCTGGGAAGCAGGTGCTTGGGAAAGCCAGTGCCTGGGAAAGCCTCTGAAAAGCAGCACTTTAACATCAAAACCTGACAGATCTTTCCCTAAAGTTAAAAATATGAGCAGCTGACCATTCAAGTGACCAGGATGCAAAGAATAACATAAACCTGAGGCAAGGGCCAGTAGAACAATAAGCAATCTCTCCCAACACCGTACAAAAGTGTAACCTCCTCGTCACCTCCTGAAGATCCTTCTCAAACATGAAGGCACAAACTCTTCATTGGGATTACCAGCAGGCTGCAATTGATGTGGTCCCAAGGTTATTAAGCACAGGCTATTAGCTCAGTCCTGCCTACAATGACAGAGAGAGCCTAAGTTATATCACTGGGCATAATTATTCTGAAATACTGCTTTTTTCCACAGATTTTCTCTCTGTTAAAGACATCTGTTGCCTTCATCCTTGAAAGGTGGGCCTTAACCACCAGGAATCTGCACAACTCCACACAGCCCAAATCTCAGCAAAGTGTTTTAACATATCTTGGGTTTATGGCTCTTCCTCAGAAAGCTAGAAAGTCCCATTTTTCTGTAGGAAAGGGCCCTGTTAGGAAGCTGGGACAAAGCCATGTGCTGCTTTATTGCGTGGTGGAGCAGGAAATGATACTGATCACACAAACAGGCTACTCAGCCAGCTCCTACCAGACCCCACAGGAATTTAGCCAAGTGAAGCAAAATCGCAGGCTCTGCTTGCAGAGTTACAGGTGAGTATTTTTTGCATTTATTGCACTGGACCAATTTCAGCTTCTACAAGAGGAATGTGACAGATTTCTCCTGACAGCCAAGTCTGATTGTATTCTCTGTACGAAATGCTCAAAGACAAAAGTGCACATGTCCAGGTAGTCCAATGATGTGCCATATGGAGGTCTAGATAAAGGGTTTTTTTCTGTTGTTAGAGCTCCCCACAATCAACAGGCATGGCCTGCATCCTGAGTAACTGGAGCAGAGAAGACAGATCTGAAGGCTTTTCTGGAATGGTGAATTAAGATAATGTCCCTTTCATTGCTTGGACCACCAAGTGCAGAGGGAAAAGTAGTTAAAATTGATCAGGCATCAACACTGCTGGTTGACACATCAGTACCAAACAATAAAGAATTTAATGGTGAAATTCAGTTCCTTATTCCAGCATTTATTGCTGATGTTGCAAAAGGAAGGTTAACATTAGAAGAACTTTTTCTTTACATTAAATTCATGACCCTTCAAGATAGCCTTCCCTGGCCTGACCCAATGAGACTTAAAAATACTGCCACATATTTGAGCAAGGAGTATTTGTGCAGTGATGCAGCAACTAGTTCTCAATATAAAATGATTGCTCTTGGAGTCCACACAATCAGATTTCTGCTGATGTTCAAGACATTATTGCAATGCTCTTTTTAGATGCATTGATTTGTTTGACTTTTCTGCTGAAACAGAAGCAAAACAAAAAGAAGGTATCTGACAGAAGTATTTGAAAGCTTCTGTGATTTTCCCAACTAATGAAAAACCAAACCTCTTTCTACAAGTCTTTCCTTGCTTCAGACAACCATAGCCATAAGAGCAGTGTATGTATTTAATTATAGAAAGTATATACAGGTTTAAAAGGCATCCAAGAGCAATTCATTAATCTTAGAATTACTATATCCTGCAGTACTTTGAGTGCAGTTTTGATTACTATGAAACATGACTGTGTTTACTGTGATTACTGTGAAACAGTCCAGTATATCCAGTAAGCCCATATGAACACCAAAAATAAAAAGAGAAACACCTCACACACACATGTTCAGTGGTTTGCTTGTAACTACAGGTAGCTGCCAGATGAGCTCTGGGACCACCTTATATTGCAATTAGTTACTTACAAGTTATGGAGCACAACAAATTGCTGTTCTCTGATATATCCTGCAAATAATGACTCTGACTATCCTGGAAGAACACAGAAGGAAATCCCTCATGTGCTAATACTGATGGCTGGCATGAGGCAGATCCTCAAGTAGAGGAAAGTCTGTCATCATGGATATATTTATATATAATATATTTATAATAATATTTAAAACAAAATTCAGAAGAGTTTAGGATTGTTTGAATTAAAAATAAAAATAAAGTTAATTTTTAGAAGCCAATAATTTGTTTCAAATACACCTACAACTTTTTTGCAATGAAGTAATGCTTGGTTTCTGCACAAGTATTCACAAAAAAATAATTTCAAAAATGTACAGCACCTGTTTTACCAATCACAAACTCAGATGCTCAGTAAAACTGGACCTACTGATTTTCTCAGCAGAGAAAGTCCATGAACTCTCCATAATTTTAATTACCAAAGTAAGGCCTACCTCCTTCAAATTAAACTCCTGGTAATAAAAAGGAGCAAGTCAGCTATGTTGGTTGGGCAGAAATTTACTTATTACATGGGCATCCAGAGAATGATGCAACCTGACTGAAGCTAACCCAAAATACCCTGCTAGTGACAGGTTTTACAAAAGCACTCTGCTTCCCTTCGATTTCCATTCCTCTTTGTTTGGCATTTGGATGGCAGAAAAAGGAGACCTATTTCTATCAGCAGCACACACTCTGTTTTCCAGAAACTGTGCACAAATCCTGAGTGACAGCAATAAAAATGGGCTCTAAGTACCTTGGACGAGTTTTCAAAGTGCATGCAGGGTTTTTAGCTGCATGATTCCCTTCTATCTTAACTGCTTCATTGCTGCTTCCTAGAACAGGCACACCACGTCCAATGTGTCATCTCAGCTTGGCAGCATTCACATCACCACATGGCATCACTTTTCAATCATGGACACCTCTGCATTCAGCCACTCAGGCTGTGGAGAACTAACAGTCTGATTACTATAAGATCCAGCTAAAGCTTTAAACTGCACTTCACCTTCTCCCACCAACCTTCCTCATGCTGAGTGGTATTTTGCTTCATTAATATTGCAGCTGATTTCTGCAAAGTTATCACCCCACATGAGGGAGATGAGCAGCTTCATCACTTTTCATGGAAACATAATCAGCCTAGAAAGAGCTGGACTCGTTGTACCCAGGAATGAAGGGGAGAGTACACTGCTCCTTTCCAAGTGTTTTGTTAAAATTGTAATTGAATAGGAACTAGGGGCAAAAAAACCCCAATTGTTTCAAATATAAAGAACATTGATATATTTAATTTAAAAAGGAGGTAAATATGATTCAGTAACAGTCAAACAGAACAAAGAAATCCATGGGAATACAGGTGCACACACAAGATAATGGTCTTTCCTAGACAGATCCAAGTTCTACAAGTGTTTGTTACAAAACCTACACTAAAATCACCTGAAACTGAGGTGGTGAGGAGCACCAGCACCCATCTCCCCTCCCAGAGCCAAAGGCAGGCACAAACTCATCACTGTGTGCATGGAAGAGCAGATGATCAGCTTTTCTGTAAAGAGAGGCTGCTCAGAGTTCTCCACTCTGGTTCCACAAGAAAAAAACAAAACAAAACAAACAAACAAAAAAATCCAAACAAAAAAACAACCAGCCTGCCTGAAAACAGGAAGGATAGAAGGAGTATGGAGCTTGCTAAATGTTAGCACACAAATCTTGCAAATGAATGTAATGTGAGATTATTCCAAACACTAAGACTTCCTCAAAGATTTAGCACTTCACTGGAGGAACACAATCTCCCCACCTAGTTAACAGGAAATAGAGTTTAAATCTGCAGGAAGCTCTTGTGTTGCACCATGCACCTTGTTGAGAATGCATCTGTGGAAACTCCATTTCTGCAAAGCAATTTAATTTAAAAAAGAAAAAAAACCAAGGGAAAAGACATCTAGCATCCATAAACACTTGATAGTTATGCTCAGTATAATCTTTATTTTATTCCAAGCCAAACTCATAAAGAAATCAGCTGTTCAATTCTCCCCTTTCAGGACTCACATCAAAGCTTTCACTTTCTCAGTGAAAGATGTTGGATAACACTCAGAGCTCTTTAACAGGGCAGAAAAGTCAACCCAGAAAAAGACAAAGCTCCACTACCTTCAACTCTATGCATACTACATTGTTAGCAATTTTGTGACTGAGTAAATGTTGTGTTTGCAGATAAAAACAATAAAACAGATTGGCTGCACAGTGCTTTCAAGAGTCTAATCTCTTTTCAAATAGCAGAAATATGGCCTCCTTTAAACCACCAAGAACTGGTGAATCTTTCACTTGAATTTGGTCTAGTCCTTGATGCAGCAATAAAGATTAATCTGCTAATTTCATTTGTGAGTAATAACAGTCTCAGGATAGTCTTCAGGGAACAACATCCATCTTGGTGAAACAGTTGAACCACTTTCCAAGAGCCTTCCTGGTTACCACAGCAAAGGCCATCAAAGGCAAAGAGCCCTCTTAATTTATCATCCAGATTAGATGTATAAATAAACACATGGCTACAGATGGTTAAATCAAGTGTATCCAAAAAGTACCTCAATTGTGGTCACTGTAGGACTTTTCCTTCACAGTAAATTCAGTTAAAATAAATCAAAGAGATTCCAGAAATTAATTTCAGCTATGAATTCAGTGATTACTTGTTTAATAGAGGAAAAAAGATCTTTGCAAACTGTGGAAATTCTTTAATAACCGTAGTGTGCATATTCCCAAATAATTCATTTAATTAAAAGCATGTTTCATTCCTCACTTGAGATACAATACTGGAACAGGAAGCATCACACCATGAAAGATAATAAACCCTCACCAACAGGAACACTAAAAACACATTGCTTTCCAAAGAAATGCTTCCTATTTTTCTGATCTTTGGTTCACATCTGTAGTAAGTTCATCCACACTAGACAGAACCTATAGACACCCTTATTCCTGTGGCTAAGGCACCCTTAGATCAGTCCATAAAACTATTTTCACTGCTTATAGTCAAATTTTTCCCTCATTTTTAATATTAGCTAACATCTATCCTTTCCATTCAGTCACCATGGACAATTCCCTCCAGCAATGGAAAATTGCTTTCATCACTGTGCTGGCCAGTCCTGCTGCAAGAATGCAATATTTTTAAAGGGCTTTTTCTCAGGAGAAAATGCTGTAAGATATATTTATCTCTGACTAATCCATTTCTATTTCTTACTCCAAGATTAAGGAATGAAGAGACAGATACAAATGCTGTCCTTATCAAATTAATTACTATAAATCGGCAGTCAGAAAAGAAAATCCACTTCCAGGGGGCACCTAGTTCCTTGCTTCAAGTAGCAAGCAAAGAGCATATTGAATATAGCACTGTAAGGTGATGCTCAGCAAACAAAGTATCACACAAAAGCAACTGCTCTCCATACTGCTGTTCTTAGGCTGTCCACACTCCAGATGAAAGAAGGCTTATGTTGCCAGCAATGAAAAAAAAGCATTTCTTTGCTGCTATGGTAGAACCACTCATCCTTTAAAGAGTATCTCATGGGCCACCATAGCCCACCACAGTAGCTGTGGGAAAGCTGCTAGTGTGGGAGGGATCTTCCACAACAAGCAGATTTTTCTCCTGGGCAGCTGCTGGTTGTGAAGCTAGAAACCATGAGAGAACTGTATTTCTTGTGGAAAAAACATCATGGTATAGCAAGAAAAAGCTTCTCTCCATAAATGAACTGGGAAAAGATTATTTTAAAGGTGGTAAACGAGTGAAAGTTCAAAATACTGTTTTGTTTTTTTTTGTCAATGAGAAAAAGATGGAGAGGTGGGGGGAAGAAAAGTGTTGTGAGGGTTTTGTTCTGGTTCTTGTTTTTTTTCCTTTTTAAGTTTGTTAATAAACTTTCTTTATACTCTCTTAAGTTTGAGCCTGCTTTGCCTACTCCTAATCTTTATCTCACAGCAAAATTAGATAAATTCTCATAAGTCTGCTGGCTTGTGACCAGAAACTCGAATTGGCGAACTCAAACTACCACACAAAATTGGTGTTTCCGCTCAGTTGGCGAATCTAACCTGCTACAATGTCAGAGTTTCAAACTTTTGAACTTGAAATTATTGGAATAACACATTGGAAAAACTGGGCTTTGGAAGAACAGATTGTTCAGAAACCACAATATCTAAAATAGCTAAAATGTGATCTTTAATGTGATCATTAACATCTGTAACTAGGACTATTTCCAGTTTGGGGGGGAAAAAGAAAGTAAAGAAATTCTTAGGAGAAACACAGGGGAAAATATCAAACATTCATTTAAGAGGTAGATTCAAGTTGATTACAAAAAGGCAAGTAAAATTTCTGATTTTCATTTGATATCTGCACAGGAACCTGCTGCATGCTGGTCAATGCAACTGAAACACAAAATACGCTCCAGCTATAAATTACCAGATAAAGAAATTTCATTCAAATTATACTCATGCACTAGGTGATTCTGTTGGGCTTCCATGCTATTATCTGTCATTTACCCTTCACTCTATGTCCCCTCCTTGTAGGTCCCACACAGGTTCATTACACAGGTCACAGCTGGCCTTGCCAAAGCCAAGATGTGAGTACAAAGAGAATTTCTGAATGAGAGCTAATGCGAGCTGATGTGGGGAAGAAATGCTGTTCCCTTTGCGCCCTTTTGTCTTCTGCAGCCTAAAAGAAGGATAAGACACGCAGTGACTGTCCTAAGACTGAGCTAGCAAAGATACTTTTGACAGTATAAGCCATTGTCAGCTCTCATTTCAAAAACTAAATTTCAAGAAAGACAGATTTGGCTTTTATGAGAGATGTCATTCTGTTGAAAATAAATTTATTTTCAGAGGCTCCATAAACTGTCTGAGTGAAATCTTAACTGCATTAACTTTTTAAGATATATTTGAAAAACTGTATTTCATGGAACTGCTGCAAAACCCAGACTTAGTGCCTATAAATCATCCCCTGAAAAGGAATCCATTCTGCCATGCTTTATTGAACATAACTTAATAAATAAACCCAGACTCTCCAGACTGTACGTGGGATGCCCAGCTGTATTGGTGCAGGATTCCCAATGCACTATCAGATTAGGATCTGGAATGACAGATTCAATTGGCTGCTTGTGGAGATTAGGGGACTGCAGGTCTTATTTTTTGTAAAACTATTAAATGTTTAGCCCACTCTTTCCAGTGAGTCTCACCAAAGACATTCATGACACTGTCATTAGCTAAAAAGAAGCCTCTGTTGTAAAAATCAGTTCATGCTTTAAAAAGTTTAAATACAGCATCTTATTCTCCAGAGTATGGAAATTCTTTATCCTACCCACAGACTATGGGGGAGTAGCAGCCTTGAGACATGTCCTTCAGTGACCCTTATTTTTCTAAGCCCAGGGAATTTCTCAGGTATCAGCCAATGGTACAAAAAAAAAAAAAAATCTGAATGTCAATCATTCCTGGCCCATGTGCTCTTTCTCACTCAAGCATCTTAACTCTAAAGTGATCAGTCTTTTCCCTCTGGAGTCAGGCAGAGTGATGTAGCAGCTCTCTCAGCTGTGATATTAACATTTCAAGTCAAGACTCAGTTCACATCTCCATCTGAGAGACAAGATACGAGACCTTGGGCCTGCAAGCACTGCAGGGAATTTTATTTTGTTTCTCAAAATCCCTAGTTTGTTACAGATTGGAAGTCTTAGTAACCAAGAGGCCACAAATTAAAATTCCTCCCATAGAACACAGAAACACGCTGTTGATATTTCAAATCAGCTCAGCTACTCTGGCTGTGCTGAAACCCTGCTGCTTTTTAGGCAAACCCTAGCAAGCACATTCCAATGGCATGTCCAAAACCTGACCAACAAAAATCCACAGCTCGACATCCCAGTCACAGCTGCTTACCCCGGCAGCGCTCACAGCAAAGTACATTCCTCCACAGAGAGATGAGATTGTGTGTTGACTATCCATGGGCCAAGCCTATGGATATGAACCTCAGGACTGGTAACTTTCTTTTTCCTGGTTTTCTGAGGAGCTGCAGCAATTTGTGGCAGCAGCTACAGCAAAAACCCCCAGGGGTTTGGGTCACTTTCCTTGGAAACCCTTCTAGCTGGTGGTGGCAGCTGCAAGATGTTGCTCAAATGAGTGGGTCAGAGTTCTGCCTTGGAACAAATTAGAAAATTTTTGGACTACTGTTTTCCACAGGTCACTCAAACGTATTTTTTTAGCATGACTTTAAGGAGGCTTCACTTACGTTGTTTCAAAAGGAAATTTTCATCTTGAGCTGGTTCCCAGAAATAGGCATGTTCTAGAAATACCTACACCATCTTTATAATATTTCTACTTTCTCAGGATATAGAGAGCATCAGAAAGAAGATTTCGGTTTTCACAAACACACAGACAGATCTTTTGCATGTTCACCTTTCACTCTAGCTTTTTTAATTCCTTTCAATACTGAAGAAGCTATTCAGGAATCCAAGAGGAAAAATCAAAATAACTTTTCCAGTGTGTAATCTCTGCAAATTTGAGGAGCTATGAAAATTGAAGTGTGGTTAGAAATGTAAGAAACAAAAGCTAAGAACACTTGTTATTTGCTCTATTTTTCTTAGGAAAGAGAAGGAACAATGTTTAGCTTTTCTCCCCCCTCTTATCTACCAGGTACAATTTTGAATTTCCAAATTTTCAAGTGGCAGGGCCAAAGTAAAACCAATTGTCTCAAAAATCTCACATTAAAAAAAAAATGGAAAAAATACTGTATATAACATTGGACAGATCAAAAAAGTGTCTTTCTATATTAAATCATGTGAAATAGAGACAGCTGAAATAGCTGACAGAGGCACAGGGTTGTTTAGCTCTAGTTATTTACAGTGTTCTTTGAACCAGAAAGACAACATGGCCATATTCAGTTGATAGTTGTTGAAGATTGGAAAAAAAGAAAAAAAAGAAAATAGTAGTTACCACTGAACTGCTTGTGGCAGTGCAGTGCTAAGAGAACCTGGAAGAAAAACAGCACAACAAACCATTCCGAAAATCTCTAGTACTGAAATTCAAATTCCAATAAATAATCTTATTAGTACAATATTTTAAAACTATAGCATTTAGCATTCAAATTTCATTTTACAAGTAGTTTGACATTGTAAAAAATTAAGTCCCTAGTTAGAAGTCTACCATTTAAAATCCACACTTTTAAAGAAACTTATTGAAGGAACTAATAGCTACAAGAAAACAAAATTTTTAAAATAGATGGTAATCTTGCAATGGCATTCTACCTTAACTCATTGTAAAAAACGATTCACCTAGATGGGGCTTTTATGACTTGATTTCTGCTCACCTGTTATAAATGTGCATATAGGAAGGCAAACTTCCCTCATCAAGTTTTCTGTGGGACAGGAAACCTCTTAAAGAGAGGAACACTAAGGACAAACACCTCTTTTTCTCACACCCTAGCACCTGGAAGTCTGGATTAACATCCCATTACACAGTCAGGAAACACATAAGTAAAATTAAAATCATACAGTGTTGGCAGGAAACAAGTTCACCTGCTAGGTTTAAAGTCTGTCACCCAATGTAAAACATATTAGACAGATTTTGGCTTCACTGTAGTCAGTGGAAATGTTCCCATGAAGGTCAAAAGGGGCGGGATTAATTTAATGTGATTCACTACGAACACTGATCTCTACAGAGGCAAAGATAAACAGTTCTATAAAAGAAAGAAATAAGTTTTATATTATTCTGTAAAACACAACCATAGCTGTGGTTTCTCACGTAGATGCTGAATAAAAAAGAACTAGCTTCAAATATAACCCACACTCTTATTTATTTATATCTTAATGAAAAAAATCACTTTTGGAGCTAAAGTGTTCCACACTTGCCCTCAGTAGCTCTGCAGGGTTTTTTCTGCAATTCTTTGACACATAGATATCGAAGCATTGTGAGTAATAGAAAGAGACAGAGAGAAAATCATCTTTAAAATACAAATGTATGAGGATATTATAAGAGTGACGTGAATCTGCTTATAAAATATAAAGGAACAAAAAAATATTATTGACTTATTTCTCAGATCCCCAAACTATTGTATATCATCCTGAGATTAGCCCAAAGCAAACAGATACACACTTTAAAACTATGATTTCTTTTTCTCCACGCAAGCAATCCTTGAAGAAAAAATTAACCATAGAAATGCAAAGTCTAAAAACTGTAAAAAGCAAAGGAGGGCTGTAAAAAGGAAGGAGGGCTGTACCTTACTTGACTCTATTTGCAACTGCAGTGCCTAGTCTCAGGGTCAAAAAGAAAGGCTATTCTCCACTTGACACCCCCAAATGTCAGCAGCAACACAACATACTTTCATATTCTGCCTTCCTGTTCTGCCAAGAGCACCCCAAACACATTTGAGCTTGTGACGTGGCATCTCTGAACCACACGGTGTGAGAACAATTAACAACTACTGCAGATGTGGCTCCTGTGCAAGGACAACCTCCCTGACCACTGGGAATCATCCAGATCCTCAACCATGGGAAGAAGCAGGAAGGGATATCCCTGGGGCCAGCATCACCCAGCTCTAGTCATGTCCTGTACACCCAAATCAGTTCATCCTAACCCCACCACTGGGGCACCTACTGTGCTCTGGCCATTTCCCACACTTAGGCATCCCCAGAATTTACCCTTTTTCCATTCTCCTCCCTCTGGTGAGCACAAGGTAGTACTTGCTCATCTCAATACTCTGGTACCAGGTCACTAGGCCTGGTAAGGTAGGTACACAACTTTTCACATCCAGGCCTTAAGGACCAGAGAGAGAGACTGTTAATATTTTATGCACGCTTCGGCAGGTAAGGACCTGTTTGCTATGGTTTGATAAAATCATTAAATCAACCTACTGGATCTTCTAAAAGACCTTACAATGTCCCCTTCTTTCACTTTGAGAATAGGAATAAAATCACCTCTAGCAGCCTGTTATATTCTCATTGAGCCCAGAAGTCTGTACATGAGTTTCACATCACCTGTTGCGCGGAATGAGACCCCAAAACTTAAATTGTATAAGTTTGGAGGTAGATAGGTTTAATTGATTTTAATCAGTGCTGAGACGTGTGCCCCTATGGACACACGTGCCTGCCACGTCAGCTGCCCTTGCTTCTACATTTATTTCCTAAAATATTACATATGCATTAGATTTCCCAATACCTCTATACATATTCATGACCTATCCCCTGCTTCGTATTAGAATGAGTTCCAAAGTCATTTCCATGTGCTTGTGCAGGCGCAGTTCTGCCTCAGGCCGCTTGGTAGGGGCTGTGAGTGAGGGTTGAGATGGAGTAAGGATAGTCTCCCTCAGGGTAAACTTTTCACCTTGGTCCTTTGCACATGTTCTCTGGTGTCTTGGTCTTAGTCCAAGCTCCAAGGCTAATTTCAGCCAGTTTTGGGGTCCAGAAAGCAGGGACCAAGTTATGGTTTCTTTCTTTTCATAATAGTCTGTCATCCTCCTACCTTATTGTAACAGACATGGCAGATGTTAAGCAGGTGGCCCATAGTGTTCCAGCAAGCAGCTCCCCAAACTATTTCTTAACCTTTAACTTTCTTGTATCACACCCACCTCTCTGTGTTCAGGAAAAAAGGGGAGTTAAAGTAGAATTGGGGTATAGTGCATGTGGGTTTTTTTGTCATGTTTTTGGACTGCACCACAATCTGTGCAGCCATGCCAGAAAGAGGAGGAAAAACTAAATGCAGAAATCTATCCTCCCTGTCCAGAAAAGGCACTGAAATGCTATTTGAAATCCTAATCAAGACAAATGCTTCATACATCACTACAATACACCTCCTATTCAGAAAGACAATGAGAAAGGTAGAAAAAATTAGCTGAAAAATGCAAACAACACTATCATCCATCCTCAGCCTCAAACAGTAAACATCAAGTTTTTCCCAAAAAGAAAAAAAAGTGCATCAAAGCTGAAAGGCAGAAAACAAAGTAGACACCTAAATTAGAAATATTTTAAATGAAGAATGCCCAGAAGCTGGCCTGTTTATGATAAACCTCAGGGTTTCTGCATGGCTGGATTTGCATTAGCAGAGGAATGATAGCCTCATGTATTCACTAATCTATCACCTTCCAGTTAGAAACTGAATATTGCATTAGCATGCAGAAGGACACAAGCCAGCCCTACAAGGGGAAACCAGTATTTCTGTCAGAAGCACTGGAGAATCACAGTGTAGATCTGTCTAAATAATGAGGTAAAGGGAAAAAAATGAGCTTGCACTGTTCTGAGGCTCATTTGCCTTGATTAGAATACTGACATTCATTTTAACCTGATGACTCTTCTGAACAGCCAACCAAAGGCCAGTGTTCAACACTGTTCTGACAGGAGCCCCTCCTTCTCTCTCATTACCCAGGAAAAAAAAAAAAAGGAAAAAAATAAGCTCAGATATCCTGAAATCTTTCATCCTTTGATGACTTCCAAGATTCAGATAAAATTCAAAGGGTTTACTGCAGCTCTCAATTTTAAATATATCATTTACTCAGAGTTGTTCCAGTCTAATTTGCAGTTCAGCAATGACTATCATTTTCTGACTTGAACTACCTGAAGCTTTTCTTCTGAAGAGCAGAAAAAAAAATTTCAATTTTTGATATCAATATCTTTCCTCTGGGAAATTCCCTAAGAGATGTTACCAGGAGGTAGTCTGGCATGCCACTTCTCACCTGATGCAAGCTTTGTACCTACCTCTTATCATCATCTTTAATAGCAATGAGCCAAGTAATGACTCATGTTCCAGGCCCCAAAAATCCAAGAGAGTCTATACTGTTGACTTCATTGCTCTTGTCTCAGCTGATCTTGAGTAGTTCTGCTTTGAAGGACTGTGTTCATTCTCAGGTAAGATTACCAAAGATGCTGATTCCTGCCTCATATGTGTTCCTTATATTGAAGTCTTCTATTCCCCTCTTGTAAGCTCATATTTTCCAAAAATGTATCTAGAAATATTCATGCATTTCCTGGATTTTCTACCTTTGGAGGCTAAAACTTTGCTGGGTTGGGCTGAACCCTTGAAGAAGGCTGTACAGGAGGCACTAGGGTACATTGCTGGGTAACTTTTCAACCACATGTATTGTGCCCCAGAAAAGTTCAGAATTAAGGCAACTAAGACTACTGATTAACACCAAATCTGGCAAATCATTTTGGCTGAAAACATATTTTGTGTTTAAAATATTTTGACATGATTGAAATACTTGGAAGCATTTGATTTCTAAACACATTGAAGCATAAACACTTCAAAGCAAAAACATTTCTGAAATGTAATAGTTCTCAAAGACTACTTTTGTTCAAAAAAACCTTCATCTCTTCCCCCTCAGCTATCTGATTTTTTCAGCAAAAAGTTAATGTTTTACTGGCCCCCTTGGGAATCTGAGGGAGAATTCAGGAAAAATGAGAGAGAGGAGACAGGGAAAAACCCTCAGGCCTCAAGGCAGCTGGACTGCTTTGTCCCATGTCAATGAAGGCAGAGTGGAGAAGACCAAATAATGAGCTAGCCAGTATTGCAGCACCTCAAGCAAGAGAAACTGAAGAGTACATGGGTCCCAAGACATAGGATCTAAATAAACATCCAGCTGACTCTCCAAGCAGAACATCTGCTTTGCTGTTAGGTTCCAGGAACTTCACATCCTCTTTGTTTCCAGAATAAATCACTCCTCCTTTCATATCAATATCACAAAAGCAGAGATCCTCAATACATCAGCTAATATACACAATGAAAATGTATAATACAGACTCAGATAACCCTAAATATTAGGCCTAGTTAGCAAATCCCAGAGAGGCAAGAAAACAGGAGATTCTGTGTTCAGAAGCCACTTAGCCAGCTGTCAGCAGGAGGTATGTCAGTACCTCAGGTTGGTGCAGCCCACTGACTTGAAGGCACAATGCTGACAGATTTATGTTATAGCAATCACTCTTTTATTAATAATTTTCAATCTGAAACACTTTCAAATAACATAGTTGGAAGGGCTTAAAACCAAACAGAAATTATTCCATTTTCCCACACTTGAATACATGGCAGGTTAGCTGCATTCAGTCTTGTCTGAAGGAGAAAGAGGTATTAGCATAGAAAAATATCAGAGATTTTAATAAATTTATTAGACTAGATCTATCTATTATTTTAGGAGGTATTTGCCCTCTCATGCATGTGTGGTTAGGCTGGAATACAACTGTTCAAAAAGGCAATCTTCTAGTACCACTCTCCTGGAATACTGTGTACAGCATTCACACTCAAATAGACAATCTGTGAGAGTCTGTTCAGCAAGGAGGTCACTTGATACTGAACATCTCCATTTCAGTATTGGCAGAAAGAAAAGAGAATTTAATAACATCAGACATTTTAAATCCCAGTTCTCCAATCTACTTCAATTTCTTCTCCCTTATCACTTCTCAAAACTACAGGACCTGTTTTCTCTAAAACTTTGCAAGACTTAAGTTCCAATCCTCATCTCCACTGCTGGCTATTAAACTGTGCATACCCTACAGGGGTGTAATTAAGGAAGCATTAAGATTCTTTAACCAAAGGACAGGTCATTAGTTGCTTCAGCACTCTTTTTTTTCAGGAGGTTAACTTCTTGGCAGCCCTTGCATGTCCTAGAGTCAATTTGCATCCAAAGGATGTAGGCAAATGGGCAGGACTAGGCAGTTTATCTTCTCACCTCTCATTTATTACCACACCACCTGGCAGTGCTGCTGACCTTTCTCAGCTTGGAACCAGGGACCACAAAGTATTGGGAACATGGCAACAGAGCCAAAATCCCTTTGAAATAATCTACCTAATGATAAAATTATTAACAGCATGATGATACCCTAAAAGTTCCAATATGTTAAAAGCAGGCCGTTATTTCATTTACTCTCCTACTTGCCTTCTTGTCTGCCTCTAAAAGGTTAAAGTACTGGCAATTGTGCAGTCAGTAGTTACAAACAAAATACTACACTTTGTCTTGTGCTTGGAGCACAAGTCACTTCAGGAGGAAGTGCTGTCACACTCTGTCCTGACAAGAGGGCCATCACAGTTCAGAATCCTCCTGTGTGGCCTTGCACTGGCATCAAAGGCATCATGCATCATGTTGCACCATTTTAGACACCTCTGCCACGATCCTAAAACAGAAATAGGATGCCTTTAGAAGAAGGAGGAAATTAAAGAACTGGATGCTGAAACATTTGACACTGCAGCCATTGGGGAAGTAGTGATAGAATTAGCCTGAAGTTATGGAATTCATTGCAGAAGCTCCTTAAGGGGACTTCAACTCCCTTGTGTACCCAGAGAGAGACTTGCTGCCATCACCAGTGCTGGCTGTGCCTACCATGCATGGCTGAAAGAACCAGCATTAATAAAACCAGCACACAGCACCAGCAGCCTCAAAAATGGCACCAAGAGAAGTTGGACAATGTCAGGGCAGCTGTGAGGGAGAGCAGCAAAAACCCATCTCTGACACTGTAATTCCCTGACTCTTCCTATTAAGTTTTTGGGGTGGGATACAAAAGTAGTGTTTCTCTTCATGCCATGCTTCCTGCTCTTCTCCCCTTGCACCCAAACTCCAGCTCCTCCATTTTTCACCAAATTACAGCAAACTATTCACATATCCTTTGAGGGAAGCACATACACTCCCACTTCCTGGGCTCCACCTCTTGGAAACAGCTGCATAGCAGATATGGCAGAGAATAATCCAGTAAAGGATGGAGGTCTGTGTACAATAGCTGGTATTTGAAGTGCTTCTACTTTAACAATGAGATAAATCCTGAGCAAGAGAATTAACTTCTCGAGCAAGTTTAAATGTGCCTTGATCCATGATTGATGGGTATGAGAGACTGTTTCATACTCTGGGATGACCTTATTCATGTTTTCTCCTCTGACAACAATTCCATAATAAATTGTCTTGACTGATGAAGGCATCATAAAAAATATTCTGAAAACCCATTCACTAAGCCATGCATCCATGACTGTGCAGTAGCTAAATCAGCAGGCAAGTCAGTCTAGTAACAGCTAATTTGGGAAAATTATTAATTTTTATTTTAGGGAAGGAATGGTTGTGATACCTAGTGATGAATCCATTTTGATTTTAATGTGTCTATTGTCTGAAAAATTACTTTCAAAAATACCTTGAAAATTAACCCTTCCTTCATGTTCATTAAATGAACAAACACCTAGGGAGAACAGAGGGGCAGAAGGTGATTTTAAAACAAAAACTAATGCCAGCACTGATGTCACTACATAAGATGATATTGAATGTTGTTTATTTAGCCCTTTTCTCGCTTATAGTTCATTCAAGTCGAAATCCTATGTGTAGCATACCCCAAAAAATAGTTTTGAATAGCAGACAAATCACGCCAACTGAGTTTAAAAGAAATGGAAGGAGCAGATAGAGAAAGAAAAGATCACAAATCTGAGGTGTGGGCCGTTCTTTTCAATCAAGAACTGTTTTCACAATTCCAATTGACTTCCTTCTACTACTTAACTTAGCAGGAATAAGAGTTATCCTAGTGGAACCTTCCTAGTGACTTGGCTTAGCTCTCAGAAAAGCAGGAGAGACGGCCCATAGACACAGAGTTCTTTGCTACAGTGGCTTTACAGAGTATCAAAATACTTTTTAAAACAAGAGAACAATTTGGTTTTTATCCTCAGGCAGGCAGCTAAGAACCAGTGAATACTCTATGAGGAAACACTAGTACTAAGCAAAAGGAATATCTGCACATATTCACCTGTTCTTTCCTTGATGGCATTTTAAAGGAGTTACAGAGTTCTAGAATGGGTCAGGTTGGAAGTGAACACAGTGGGACGTCTGATCCAACCTCCCAGCTCGAGCAGGGCCATCCCAGAGCACATGGCACAGCATTGCCATCCAGATGGTTCTGGAACACCTCCCATGAGGGAGACTCCACAACCATCCTCGACCTGCTGGAAATGCTTTCCCTAATGCACCCCAGGACATCACTGGCCTTCCTGGCCACCAGGACACTGCAGGCTCATGGGCAACTTGGTGTCCACCAGGACCCTCAGGTCCTTCTCCACAGAGCTGCTTTCCAGCAGGTCACCCCCAGCCTGTAGCAGATACAGAAATTCTCTCCTCTTGATGAATTATCTTTATATATCTCACAGATGTTATTAATAAATATTTACAGAGTCCTTTATCAAGCCATTACTACCCTTAGATGATATAGCCATCAACTCAACCTCCACAAAGTTGTTACTTCTCTTCTTTACTCAAAACTGTGTGTAGTATCTACTCCAGGAGCATGAAAGTCTTAAATTAAAGGTATGCTAATCATGAATAAAATTCCCTTTATTTCCTTAGATTGGCATCCTAGAAAAGATCCCTATTAGGGTCTAGCTCTTAAGAAACTTAATTCCTTGCTGTGAGAAATAGCAGAAACAAGTTACTTCTATAGAAATTCTCCCTTATATGCACATAAATTTTATTAGATTTTTTTTTCTTGCTGTACTATAAATACTAAACTGTGTGGAATATAAATCGTAAAGCACCAAGCAGGCTACAAATTGTTTGCCAAATATCACACCCCATGGGCTGGCCACATTAGCACAGGGATGAAGGAAAGGAGAGTGCTGATATGGCATCAATGATGTATGACACATCCTCAGTTCTGTAATCTCAGTACTTGTTTTCCCTTTTATCAATGAAAGTAAGCAAGAAAAACTTGTTGGTTTTAGCAAGCATATATTTTGTTTCACATGAAGGAATATTAAGAGTTGTTCAGAGGACCTGTATTTTTTAGGTCATAGTTGCCTCAAGTTACTTCCATTTTTGGCAATGTTGCAGAATTACATGGACAAGTGGGCAGTTCCCAAGTAGCCAGGCATTTCACCACATGGATATAGAGCAAAGAAAACAGAATTTAAGTACACCCCTTTCTTCATTGGAAGACTACTGTAGTGAGATAATAAGTAGCCTTACGTTACTCCTAATTCTCTTTTTTCTCAGCCTTGCAGCTGAGTGTCCCTTCTTTATCAATAGGAAGGAAGGTTAGTGACTAATCCAAACCAAGCAGTCCTCTCTAGGGGGCTGGGAGATCAAAAACATTAAAAACCCCAAACAAAACCAAATAGCCCTTCACCCAAAAAAAAAGAACTCATTCACATATATGATCCTAGATGCCTGTAAAAATCATATATCAGATCTGCCCTAAAGGGCTGGGGCAAAGAGAGAGACCAGGCCTTTAAAAAGAAAAAGGTCACAGGGATCATTTTCTTAGGGGAAAAAAATAAATCCAAAACGATTTTGTCTGTTTTTTCACCTCAAAAACAACAAACAAAAAAGCCTCACAACATGAAAGTTCCTCTAAATAAATGGAAAAAAAACCCAAAAACAAGAGCTAGAAGCAATCACCCAGCATGGAAAATTAACTAAAATGCTGGAAAATTATCAAACAGAATAGAAAATAGTCTTACAATGGGAAATGTCAGGCATTGCTAATAAAAACTGAAGCTTCCATTCCCACCTGTAATCACCACCACTGCACTCTTAATAGGTAATCTGCAATTACACACAGATGGTGATAGAGATGGTGCAATCTTCTGTTGATGCTTGTGGTTATATATTTTGTTAAACAAAGTGCTCAGGCAAATTAAGGGCACTCCTGGAGATTTCTCCTTTAGCTCTCCAAGATCACCTCTCACATCAGAGGGCAAGACTTAACAGCCAAAACAAACAGTGTAAAGAAAAATGCTTAATGCACATAACATGGATTATGTTAGAATTTTGTGTTTCCTAATGTTCTAGTGAATTCTGAGTGATGATTGAAAGTCTATTCCACATAAGTATTTTTTCCTACAAATGACAAATGAATTTACAAAGAATTCTATTTTAGGCAAAACATAAAGCAAAAACAAAATCATTTTATACACAAGTGCATGCTGAGAGGTAAAAGCAGAATTCTATTACTGAAAAAAATTAGTAGGATATTTTAGAAAAGCCCTCTTCTGTTTTTAAAATAAATTGTATTGTGTTCAGGATGTTTCAAGGTGGTGTTTGGGTTGAAATCAACATTTCAACAGGGTTGAAATGTAAATATTAAGTTAAACCAGCTCAAATTTTCACAGTAAGACCTTGTTTTATTCCCTATGAAATTCCACTGAAAAAAATCTTTTCCAATCATTTTTAAAAAGTTTTCTCCTTTTGATAGCAAAGAATATTAAAATACACAAAGAACTTTTTTAGAATTTCTTTAATTTCAGCTACACTGTTTTCTGTTTAATCATGAAAACATTGATTAGCTTCTTATATTTTTAAAGGTATCTTAACTTCTTGAAGACCAGTTTGCAAATAGTTTTTTTCTATTCATGAGAAAAGAAACTTTCAAGGAAGGAAAGATGTTTTGAAAACTCAAATAAAGATATGTCTTCTGTCTTAATTAAATACCCAGGAAGAAAAAAATACAAACATTTTCCCAGAGTAAGCAAGCAAGTGGACTCTATGCACATCCCTCATCTTACCACTTCTTTTTGTGGTCTTTCTGCAAGCAAACTACTAATTATCATATTCAGAACAAAGAGACAGAAACTTAACCTGAGCAGAGCCACTTTTAATTCCATGCTGTTCCTTCACCATCACCAGCAAAATGAAGCTAGCTTGAGCAGAGACAAATAATTATAACCATTATAAAAAAAAATTACGTATTTTCAGATATTAAGATGTCGCACAGTTTAAGATAACAGCATTTCCTGATAAAAGCCTTAAAGCTTACACTACATTTCCCCAGCAATCAGAATAACTCACATGATGAAGAGACAAATTTAAAGAAAATTTATGATTACTAGGACTAACTAATTTACTAGTCTTAAAACTGATCTCAGAATGGAGAAACCTCTGTGGAGTAACCAGATCTTCAATAATAGAACTTGGTTAAGATCAGTCCCTTTTATCCACTGGACTTTGCACAATATATGTGGCAGAATGTCTCTAGTCTCAAAACCCTTTTAACAATTTAGAATCAGTTTTGTTAAATAATGTAAGACAGAAAAGTCCACAATCTGTTGCAGAAATATCTTGTCCCCTCAGAAGGCACAACCACACTCAGAATGGCCACCTTTGAAATCCACATACTAACTATTGCTGGCTTTGGGCTTATGGTTTTCATTTAAATTGTAATGCTTGCTTTCTTTCTTCCCCAAGATAGGGAAAAATACCCTGGCAACAGGTATTTTGTCTCTCAACATACATCATTACACCAGCCAAATCTATAAGACTTGCAAAAAATGGCTATCAGACTTTTAACCTGATAAAGAAATTTGCTAAAGAAAACCCCTGAGGCAGAGCTGCAGTAGCATGAGTCTGGATGTTTTGAAGCTGTGGCAACTGTGAAAAAAGTTAATTCAAGCAGAAAACCAGACTCTGTCTCTCAGATTATCATGTTTCTTTAAGGATATACAGCTACATATAGATGCACAGATGCACATGATTGAGGGGTTTGAATTATTTCCATTGTGATGTCTTACACCAATCTGGTAATTGCAGCCAAAAACCTCTTTCTGACATAAACTTTCTTTCCTGTCTGAAGGAAAATAGTTGGTTTCATACAGCTTAATTAGGCACCCTGCAGGACTTTTTCTGATCCAAAATGCAATGCCTTCTAGGCAACCCCAAGCATTCTCACACTAAACAGCCCTGTTAGCCATGAACAGCAATCAGCCTTAGCCATAAGGAAGAACATTGTGCAGAAATGCCTAGGCTCAGGCTGAAGGGCTGCAGAAGAGTCATCATGAGTGTAAGTGTGAAAAAGGTGAGGGAAATGCTCCAGCTAATTACTGAATAAGACACCTGAGCAGGCAAAAAGAAATGAAAGAGCCCATTCTCCACTCTCCTGGGGCACATGCAGACCAGTCATCATCATGACACCAGTAATCCTCATGCCTGATTTCTTCAGATTGTTATGCAGAATGAAGAGAGCAAAGGAAATTCTGACCCAAGTTTCCAAAGAAGTTTTGTGCCAGAGTTCAGGTCCCCCAGTGTCAGAGAGGTTTTAGATTCATTATTCATCTTTAGTAGAAAAATGTTCAGTGAAAAGTTTTTATTCTGGGGGAAGGAAGGAATTCAGAGGGAGGGGAAGGAAGGGAAGGGAGGGAAGGGAGGGAAGGTCTGCATAAGAAAAACAAAGCATGACCCCTCTTCCCAGGGATACCTGCTGAACTGAAAAAAGTGTCCTCTTGGAAAAAGTGGGCACTAGGGCAGTATGGCAATGCAATAGATCTTAAAAAAAAAAAAAAAAAAAAAAAAACTTTTTCTAAATTTTTTTAATGGAGATTCCACCCATACAACACCAGGAATCTCCACTAAGATGGAAAACCAGATAATTTTAGTCTGGTTTTCAAACTAGAGGTGAACCCACATCTCATTTGTGCTTGATTTATGCCTCTCTTCTTCAGCCTGTTCTGCAAATGTAGGGATTGCTTATTGCTGATTTCTTGGAAGAAAACAAAACCCCTTGATGTCTTTCCCAGGAGTCACACAGAATGAAGCAGAACAATGGCTGCTCTAGCAACAAGTGAGAAAGCTCCTCTCTAAGAACAAACAAGTTTTGCCCTCATTCACAGCACTGTATCATTTATCACAGGTACAAATTATTATATCCAGTTCAGTACTGGCCAGCCTTTACAGTGGCATCATAGAAAGACAAAGGTTAAATTAGCTGAATGTACTTTGAATAAGGAAAATCATTCAAATAGAGAAAAGTTGACTTACAAAGAGGATTCATGCAAAACTCACTGATGTTGATGGAGACAGAAAGAACTTCTTTATGTAGAGGGTGGCAGAGCACTGGAACAGGGAGGTCATGGAGTCTCCCTCTCTGGAGACATTCCAAATCCACCTGGAAATGTTCCTGTGTCACCTGCTCAAGGTCCCCCTGCCTTGGCAGGGGAGTTGGACTGGATGAACTGCAGAGGTCCTTTCCAACCCCACCGATTTTGTAGTTCTGTGATTCTGTTATATTAACAGGATACTTTTATCTTAAGGGCAGTCTCTCTTACTCTCTAAGTCCACAGGGCCTGTAGCACAGTGCAGGGTGTGCCTGAACCTCAGCAGCCAAAGCATCACCCTTTCTGGGCTCATCACATGAGATGCAGGGAGCCCAAATGCCCAGACAAGGACTGAAGATAGAGAGGCTATCTCATCAAACAAACCATTACAGATGAAACACATTTTCAAATGCACCAATTTATCTTCTGACTGCAGCTGCTATTTTTCACCTGGAAGCTGCAACAAGATCAGGCTGTGGCCCCCAGCAGTCACAGCAGATGCATATTATCAAGAATATGCTTGAGGTGACAGGTATAGTCACATTTTCTCCAGAAAACCACTTAATTTACAAGCCAGATTTGATACCTTGGTTTGTTGGTAATGCAGAGCACTCCTCCCAAACACCCATGTGGCCCTATGAGCCTTGATTACCTCTTCGATGCTAGATCTTCCTTGGAGAACTCTGAAATGGAAGTGATAAATGAGCTCCTGTCAGGTGCCATTCCCTGGGTGGCCCTGAATCCATTCAGTTATCTGTTACACTGCCAGCCCTGACGATGATGAACACAAGGCAGGCAGCTGACAACACCTCCACCAACAACAAAATAAAAAAAAAAGAAAAGAGAGATCGATGGGAAAAGGTATGATTGCCACCATTCGATGCTTCACTAACCCACACCACCTTCAGAGGAGCTGCCTGGGGAGGGAATTATATGTGATTATATGGAATAGGATATCCAACATCCCTCAGCTGCATCCACTAAAGCTGAGCATTAGACTGCTCAGGTGCATTGCCTTTCTTTTGTTTCTTGAACTGTCTGTGGGTCACACTTATTGTCGACAGGGATTCCAATGGGTTTGCCACACAAACAGTGACCGCAGAGCAGTCTGATGACACTGCTATTTTCATGTGCCATGGATGTGGTGTCTCTGCTAGTCAAGAAAGAATCTCCCAAAAGGATGAAAACTAGGAAGACCTGCTAGCCTGGATTGTTGCATTTATGGCAGACCACAAACAGCCTGGTTTTCTCCCTAATCCTAACACGTAAGGAAAGGCTCTTACACAAGATGTGCTCCTCTAGGGATTCTCTATTTTTTTGTCTCCAGCAGTCACATATGGCTGGTTTTAGACCTTTAAACAAAATGCATACCACTGCACTTCCATTCCAGAGCCACGAGAGCCTCACCCTAAAAAACTTCTCTTTAAACCACTATGAAAGAAAACGAGGGAGTTTTGCTTTTAAACTATAATCTTCTTCTGTGGCATCTTTTCATTCTCCACCTCTAAAACATACAAAATTTAAAATTGTTTCCCTCCCCACATGTCACTTCATTGTTTTCTTTTAAAAAGGCCAATGTGATTATTTCCTGTCCACATCACAACTCAGATTTCCCATGCTCTCTCTTATATTTTCCACCACAGAAAATTTATCTTACACTGGAAAATAAGGAGCTTCAAAACAATTTTAGGACAAATACCTTTTCAAACAAATGCTTACACTTGGATTTTGCTCAGAACTCACTCTTTTCACAAAAAGTTTAATGAAATCCTTTTGTTTATTTTCATTTTCCCAGAAGGGAGAATTTTCATAATGTTGAGTTTATCCAATTGATACTAACATTTAAAACAAAGGCATTTACTTTTAATCAGCCAGTTGAGTTCTGCCTATAGCCACTGAAAAGAAACATCTAAAAAAAAATCTTCATCTTAGAAATAACTTCATCTTAGAAACCTGCCTTTAGATGGACAGATCCCTCGAGGTGCTTCTCTCTTGTCATTTACTATTGAGGGAGTGAAAGTATCTGCTGTGGATGAGATATCAAAGTTTGGTTAATAGCAAGTGAGACACCAACGTAATGAGTAATATAGTGCAGAGGCCTTTCCTTTTTTTTCCACATCTAGGTATCAAAACTAGAACTGACTAAAAAAAAAAGTGATGATTTATTTCAGGAAACAACTACTCCTTTATTAAAAAAAATTATTACAGTTCTTGAAAATTCTGCCTTAAAACAGAATATGCCTTGCACTGAAAGTAACAACTCTGCTTCTCCTGTTCATGTAGGATAGCACTTCAGGCATTGAAAGAAGTACAACAAAGAAAGTACAGCTGACAAAAAATTTTTGCACGGGCAATGCAAAAGATTCAGTGGCAAAATTATCTGGACATTTGCAGCTTTAATTTTACTTCTTTCAATTATTATGTCCATTTAATACAGCAATATATACTGGTTTATATATACTTTATATGTAAGATTTTGTCATCCTTGTGGTCTTACAAGTTCATCCCTCAGTGCTTAGAAAAATGTTGCAACAGTCAGTAAGGAAGGTTTGTGTTTCCAGTAGCCAGCTCCAAGCCATTTAAGCCTGGGACAGACTGATCCTAAAAATTGCATTATTCTCTCCCATGCCCACAGCAGAGACTCAGTTTTCTGCACAGATTTAAAATCATCTCTTTAAAGTGAGGAGCAAGGAAAAAGGCAGCAATCCACCAGATGGATGCTGCTGAGAACAGAGTACAGAGGACGTTCACCCCTGGATTAGCATCTGGCAGACATTGCTCCAGAAGGGATACTGAGTAAGCCCTCTTTATGGCAGCAGTAATCTTGGTGCTCAGACTGTAACTGGAAATAGTAAATAGAAAGGCTAAATAGAAATGCAAATCTTTTTTCTAGTTGGAAGGCACAGGAGAAATGACTTTGCTGATAAGTTACTGGATATGAGGTTCCCAGTAGAATTAGAGAGCCAAGTTAGTTCTGTTCTTTCAGCCTAAAAAGGGCAAGCAATCAGTATTTATATCTGTATTACCTGGAGAAAAAGAACATTATGAAAAAGAGCTACATTTAAAACAACTAAATACTCAAGGCAATATACTGCAAGCAGTTACTGGACTTGCCTGATCAGTAATAAGCAAACAGCAAAAATGCAGGAAAAGGGAAAAAATAAATTTTTAATATGGGTTTTTTGAAATGCCAGAACCATAAATAAATGTAAGGTGCTAATGACCTCAAAATTCACATATAATCCTGACACTCAGCATCTTGAAAATGAGTAAGAGTTCTTTGGAGGTCCTCCCACAGGGCTAAATGTACAGACATCTCAATCTCTCCTGTCCAGTTCCTGAACAAAAGCATATCAGCAGATGCTGACAGGAGTAGAGAGCTGCAATTACACCAGGAAATCACACCTGCCTCAGACTGGTGGCACAGAGAAGCAGAGGAACACATTCAAGACTGCACCTTGCCCATAAGCCCATGGTCCATCCAATGGAGGGCTCCTCTCTCCCTGTGCTACTCCCCCAGCTGTGTATCAAAACTGTTCCTAGAGGCCTCCAACATGAGTTCATGACACACACAAACAGTATTTACCTGTGGTTTACCATCATTACCTTTGAAAAGGTTTTGCAAATATTTTACCCCAATTTCAGGTTTGAAACAAAGCCAAAACAAACCCTACTTTTCTGCTCATTTTGTTACCAAACCAGTTATAAAGTTCCTTTACGATAAAATACTGGCAGTAAGGCAGTGTTTCACACCCAACACAGCACTGATGGCTTTTTCATACTCCCACACTGCAATTTATGTGGTCTGAAGGACTGCTCTAACAAGCAGACTGGAGAAACCCATATAAACTTTCCAACAACAAAACTATCTAGTCTGGGATTTCTAAGAAATGCAAAACCTTACCAACGTCTAAAAAGGGAAGTTCTTTTTGGCTCTTAGGGAATTTTCTGTGCTCTGACAGTCCACTGAGAGTGACTTTTCCTGAACCTGGGGCTAACTGAAACCTTCATGTAATTCCCAGAGACAAATTAATGTTTGTTGTAAATACAGAACATAGGCATGAATGGCTGTTTCAGCAGCATTTAAAAAAAAAAATCACATTTCTCCCTTCATACCTCAGAGCTAGCTCTTCATGTCTTTTCCCAAAAATAGTCACTGAAGTCTGACTAATCCACACCTCTTTCCATCACCTTTCTATCCACTCGTGACAAATAAACTTCTTCATTTGCCAGTTTTCTGTAAAGCATAGAGCTTATGGACAAAAATGAACTGTCAGTGTCAATCCTGGAGCTAAGAATTCATCAGTCCTGATAGAATTCTTCTATTTGAGCTAATCAACTCGTGCTGACAGCTTAAACTCCAAGAGTCTGACTCAGAAGCTTCCAGAGCTTCCCAGAAATTATTCTGATCAATGGATCAGATTAATTAAAGAATGGAGAAATCTGGCAGTAATTAGGCAGACTTTTGGCCTTCACACAAGACGACAGCAGGCAAAGGCTTTATTATAACCTTCACCTTACAGTGTTCTTGTGCAAAGACAGCTATCACGCAGTGAAAATTCCCTAAATACCATCCCACAGACAGGATGTATAAACAGGAAAGATCTTCACCACAGTGTCCCCCAATCACCTGGGTTATTTCACTGCTTTTACCTATTATGGTAAAAGGTAAACGATACCCTATAAGGTCACAAAGTACAATCCTCACACTCCATAGGTCCAAAAGGCCACAAACCCATAATTCTCTCTCAGGCCATCCCTGGTGACCTGGATATGCTTCCAGGGTCACCTCTGGGTCCAGGGAAGAGGCTCACTCTGGGCCTTCCAGGCCTGCTTTTCTGTAACACACACAGTGTAACCCTACAGAGAAAGATTCCCAGCTTGCTGCTAAATTATAAGGGTGATTCACTTCTAAGAGTACAAGCATTTAAAAATTGAATTAATCGTAGGAAAGGAAAGGGGAAAAAACCAAAGCTCTAGGAAGAGTCCTGCCAGTGCAGAAGGGTAAGGACAAGAGTTATTTTTACTCATTTCCAACTCCCATACTATAAAAACTGAGTGCAACTCCATCATAGCAGAAAGTGTTTAATGTGGTTAATGTTAACCCAGGCTTGTAGCACTTCCTGACAGGAATACAAGGTGACTCAATGCAGAATCCCACAGTGTCAGCCATCCCACCCTACTTTGTGCAAGAGTGGACAGCAGCAAGAGACACAGGCAGCTCCACACGAGGAGCTGAGCCCCTGGAAACTACAGCCTGGGCTGTGCAGAGCTCCCCACATCTCTTTCACTTTTAGAAGGTTGTGTATTAGGCTTGAGAACCTATTTCATTAGCCAGGCAATGATGTGCCCTTGTTTGTGAACTCATTGGGCCTTCAAAGTCTGGTGTTCCTTAAAAATCTGCTCAGCAAGGTAAGATTTGGAGACTGAAAGGAAACTCTAAGCTATTTTGTTGTTGTTGTTGTTGATTTTGGAGGGTTTTGTCATGCTTCTATCCCCTCTCTGATTCCATGGAACTCTTCTGTCAGAGATTGCATGTGTCTGATTGCCACTTATGCACATAGAGGTCTGACTAGTGTGATCCTGATGAGGAAAATCCCTTACATTAAAAAAAAAAAAAAAAAGCTAGAGACAGAACAAAGCTCTTGCTTAACCTGATGCCCAAAATGCCCTTCTTTTCTCATACTGTGTGTGCTGTCATTAACTTCTAGCAGAGGAACAGATATCTCAGGGAATCACTTCAGAGTTAGTTCCACAATGACTGAAGACCAGTCAAAAGAAACATCCAGAAAGTCATAAGCTGTAAAAAGGGAAATGCACTGAGCTTGGCTCAGGATTTGTACCTTTCAAATTTCTTTCATCACTTCTGTGGCTGGAAGCATGGCAGGGTGAGAACAGGAGAAGACTTTGTGCAATATTTGGAGGTGGTGATGGATAATCCATATTGCCATCAGTACTAACCTGAGGATAAAAGATTTAAAGAAATGGCAACACAGGGACTCAGGTGTGGGGGCTGTGAAAGGAAAAAAAAAATGAGAAAGAACAGTGAGATTTATGTAAACCCCCTGGGAGTGCACTGGCAATTTCTGTGATGAAAAATTGAGACTGCTCTGAGTGAGACTTTATTGAAGAAAAAAGTCAGTGTTTTGTGAAGGGAGAGAGGTTAGGTGGGTCACTTACCAGTCTGTCCTGATTTTCCCTGTTCTTTCCCTGAAAGTGTGCGCATTGCCATATGAGTTTCCAAATCTTGCTCTGAAGGGAAATATCACATGGGTGGGAAAACTTTTTGGATTTGATTAACTTATGCTGGTGTTAGTGTCAAAACCTAAGGCGGTATGCAAGAATGAGAGGGAAAAAAACCCCAGGACAGAAGAGACTTAGCTTATGTAGAAGTATTTACACAAATGCGCCTCACTACAAAAGGCTGTGCTGTCAGTTCAACACTGTTACTTGCAGAAACAAGACTCAGCCCAACACCAGTTAAGCAAATGCATGATACTGCCCTTATAATCCTTCCATCAGTTCAATACAGGTGGGTTTTATTCCCAGCCTTCATCCTGATTTGGGTACCACAGAAACATTTATCCCTGTGGAAGATACAGAATTGATTTTTGGCTAGATATTCCTGCCACTGAGGGTATAGAAAATCAGAGAAACAGCATCATGAGCTATGAAAGAAATAATGGAACTTTGATACCATAAGCCAAGCATGTCTGAATTTAGTTACTTAACACATACATCCCCAGGACTCTCTTGTCTTCTGGTGTGTGTTTCATGCAGAAGCACATATTTAATGTTTCTTATATTTTCTCACTGCAAATCATTTTTGTGGTCACGAGAGGAAGGTACACTTTGCACTGTTCCTTTTCCCTTTATGTTAGAAATTGTTGGAGATTTGTGTTAAAAGACACCACAACCTGTGGTGTAACTCACTTTCAGCAATTTTGATGCTCTTCTGATACACACCCACTTCCTGAGATAGCATGAAAACATCTCATACCAGACAATATCAAAACCAGAAAAACCTATAATCACTGTAGAAAACTTAAAGCTGTCTGGCACTTGAAAGCAGTTTGATCCCTTTGCTGCACTACTAGCCATTATTGAGCTCATCCAAAGAGAATCAATTTAGTTTCCACCCTGCCTAACCTACTGAATCTCTCACTACACAAGATTTTGGCCATAAACACCTTGCAAAAGACAGCATGATTTATGCCATGTCACTCTGTGATGAGCATAAATTCACTTACATACAAGTCAGCACGAGTTGGTTTTTCCCATGTATAGCTGGGGACTGCTTGTCATCTTCATTATTTGGCCTGAATTCATACAATGTTTAAAAGAGAGAAAACCTTCATTACCCTGGCTGACACAATGATGCTGAGAGGAAGTTTGTTTTAGCTTTGCTTTGTTAGGCAATGTCTACTGACAAATCAGGACATCTTCTCCCTCTTGTTTGCCAGCAGTGTCTCAATCAAGCTGTGCCTAACAACTATAGTCCCAATTTACCAGAAGACTATACAGCAGAAGACAACTTCTCAGAAGGCACTCTCTGCAAGATGTATTAAATACAATAAATTTGCATTTTCTTCTGACTTACTGCACAATAAAATACATACTAAAAAGTTCCTGTTTGTAGTAATTTATCTGATATACCTCCAGCAATGTCAAGTGTGATATAACAACACTTTTAAACAAGTTCCAGTCATGAATGTAATCCTGGGACTGTTGGATTCAGTAGCAGGAGTCAGTAGAAGCAAATCTAATCCTTTTACACCAACTTCAATGGATTTGGCCTCTTACTGTTCTGAGAACTGGGTTTTGCAAAAACCTCAGCTACCTGTATGACTCCATGGAACATGAACCCCATAGCCAGGTGATGCAGGAACCAAACCAGCAGGATTTACCCCACTGGTCCAGGAGATTTGGTTTTTAATACAAAGACTTTGAATGCAAATACAGGTTTCTCTGAAGTACAATACTGCCCTTTTGAAGCAGACCAAAAGGTATTTATAGCAGAGAGCAGAGTCCATGTGGTAATTGGATGGGTGTGTCTCTCCCAGCAGTCTTGATTCTTTCAGCATGTAGTCATATGACAAAGGGGAATGGCTTCAAACTGGAAGATTGATTAGATATTAGGAAGAATTCCTTTACTGTGAGGATAGTGAGGCACTCAAACAGGTTTGCCCAAAGATGCTGTGGGTCTCATCCCTGGAAGGGTTCAAGGGCAGATTGGATGGAGCTCTGAGCAACCTGGTCTAGTGTAAAGTATTCCTACCCACAGCAGTTGGAACTAGATGGTCTTTAAGGTCCCTTGAAACCCAAAGCATTTGGCACACTATGATCCAGCTGATTACACTGGTATCTTTTACCACATGACTCCTATGGGGCAGCTTGCCCTTTTCCAGGCAGATTAAGAAAAGTCAGGTAGAGGTTAGGGAAACAACCACCACTCCTACCTAGGAATCCATGTTTTGCAACAGTCCTACCCAGGAGAAGAGCTGAAAAACAACAACCAGTCACGGTATCATGTAAAGAGAAACCAAAGGATAGTTTACCACAGATGTAAAACAAAAATTGTACTTTAGAGAGTATTTTTCTTTTTTTGCAAGTTGTAGTTATCAAACACTAATTTACACAAAGAGGTGTCTCTGCCTGACTCACTGGGAGAAGACTGATTAGCATTGGGATGAAACAGGGTGGTTCAAAATCCCAACAACCTTTTGGTGGGGGGCTCTAGGACTTCAAGGAAGGTTTGGAGATTAGAATGAGAGAAGCTTGAAAGAACACTCTGAAGACCCAGAACAGCATGTTAAAAAAACCCCAAATGGTTAGAAATTCCTAGAATATAGACTGTAACACTTGTGCTCTGTCTATGACACAACAGACTGGCTACCATGTGTGAGGTAGGGCAATAAATACATTAGCAACACATCAACATTTGAAAGGGCTCCTTATATTTCCAGCCTGTGTTAATATATTGCTCTTGCTCTATTCACACAGTTCTTTCACAGAGGGATAACACTAGTTTTCCAAGAGACACAAAATAGAGGGCATTCTGTTGAACTTGAATCAGTTCAGCAATATAAGGCATTATCCATTTTTCCATTATCCACAGTAATAACCTGTTTTTTCCTGAAACCTCAAAGGATTCCACTTGCTGCTCAGCAGGCAATAACAGGCAACTTTTATAACTTAACAAATCCTTATGTGCATTTTCCATATTCTACATGATCCTCTACAAAATTACATTCTTTTTTAAAGGCTGCAGCATTCCAGTTACTGGCAAATTTTGATTACAACAGCCAGTACCACTAAAGAAATATCTACCAAGGAAAACACAGACTGACTAGTGAAGGAAGCTTACGAGATCTTCTGAAGTGTTCTGGATTCATGTCATCAGCTCCTGCCAATAAACCTAGCAGCAACTCCATGCTTCCCAACACAAACCTCTTCAAAATGCCTTCACTGTAGAGGGCACAAGGGCCACCCAAGCTCAGGCAGGCAATGGACTGACTGGACATGAGCAAATATAGGTCACTGGATGTGGTCCTTCAGTCTGCCATTTCTTTTGTTGCAGAGGATGAGACACTGAGAAAAGCTCTTAGTATTTCTCCCAGCAAGCAGAGAGCCTTCAACTGCAAGAGGTTGATGGGGTTTGGATTTCTCCTGTTTTTGTCTTCAGGATTTTTTTTCTCCCATAATTTGTTAAGGAACTGTGATAGGTAGATACTTAAGGGAACAAAAATAGTTAGCCGAGCCTTTGTCCTTCAGGGGAAGGAGAGCTTCTCTCAGAGGGCAGAGAACACGAGGTTTGGGGCTGGTAAAAGCCAAGGCTGGGGCAGCTGCTCTCTCTCTCTTGGGAATTTGGAGCAGGATGGTCGGAGCTGCTGTTTGCTGAGGGGAATTCACTGCCACCGAGGAGCCAGCACAGAGCTGCTTTTCTTTTCCTGAGAGCCCCTTGATTTCAAATTTATAATAATTCTTAGGGAAAGGGTTTACATTTTCCATTCCAAGGGAGGCTCCTGCCTTCCTTAGCAGACACCTGTCTTTCAAACCAAGACAAGGTTTTAACACCCTGCTATCCAAGGCAATAAAGCATGAACAAGTTATGGAGCTCTGCCCAGAGGCCTGGGGTTTCCTGCAGGGTTATGGCCCAGACCTTTCAAATTTTTTTAAAACTATTTTACATACATCTCCTTCTTTTTCTAATCCTACAACGAGTGCTTCTGCATGTGACCTCTATTTTTTGCAATGCCTTAAAGAAATATAAATACTGAGGTAGAAAAAAGGGAATGATTATCTTCCTATCATCTCAACATGAAGAGACAGATTTTTGACTGAAAGCCAAAATGCTATGCTACAATGCAGTCCTGGAATTGATCCCAGCACAGAGTTGCATTACTTCAATATTATATTTACGCATCCACATCATACTCTTGCTATAGAGAAAGTGTAATGATGACTAAACTTTCTTCCTAATTCGTTCCGGAGATGTGGTTGTTAGAGAAAGGGGATGCTGTTCTCTGGGTGGCTGTGAGACAGACAAGGACTCTTGGCATTATGCTATGAGAATGTGGGTCAGTTGCATTACCTAAAGTGTCGGTAGTTTACACTTCTCAATTAGGAGGTAATCAGGATGTCATTATGAGTAAAAATTGTTGGAATAACCTTTGGACTGCTTTTTGTCTTGCAAATCTCCAGAGACAGCTTGACTGAAGGAATGAAAGGAGAATGAGCTGAGGTAGGCTCATGATAAATAGGAACAATTATCATGCTTATTAGCTGATAAATAATGTATTATGATTTGCTGTTAATCCATGACAAAACACTTACTTCAGGTAAAAGCATGCACCATGATTTCGTTTTATGCTTTCCTGCCTGCTGCCTGGTATTTGCACTAAAGGAACATAAAGGAGAGTTTACTTGGAAGCACAGAGTCGCCTCTGTGTCCTTGTCCCGGTTTTGGTGACAAAATTTTCAGGAGGAAATGGTCTAAAATGAGCTCCTCCTCCAAAGGGAAGGGGCCTCCCCCTTTCCTCCACCAATGAGACAAATTAACGAAAGCAAGTGAAAGTGGGAAAAAAACCCCTATTTATTAAAACAAAAAAAACCTGGGAAAACAAAGGGGGGAAAAAGGGAAAGGGTGCCTGCAAGGAACAGATAACTGGTCCCCCAGTCTTTGTGAAGGGGAAAGGGAGTCCACACAGCAGGCTGCTGGAGAAGGGCAGATGGGAAAAAAAACCCTGTCGATTCTTTGGCACCGGTTCTCCTCCTCACAGCAGGCGATGCTGGTGGATCTCTGTGTCCCTTTGTCCCTTCGCTCACCAGCCCAGTCCTCCTCAGAGTTCAGACCAGCGGGGCTACCCTGCAGGCCTCCCGGGCTGGAGAGAAGGGAAGGAGAGCAGGGAGGCCAGGGGAAGGAAAGAAAAAAAAAAACAAAACTTTTAAGCCACCAAGAACGAAAAAAACCCAAGAGAGCAGCACAGCGTAGCCGGCGCACTCCCTCCCAAAGCCCAGTGGAGAGCCATTGGAACAGAGCCATTGCCCCAGGGCTGTTGGGCTGAGCTGTTGAACTGACCTGACTCCAGTACCACCCCCTGGGTCCATCCTAAAGATACAGCAGCCTTGGGCATTAAACAGACTGTTAAGGAATAAAGCAGCTTCATGACATCACCCCAGGACAGTCCTTGATCTTTTCAATAAGGGAGGATGAATTATGCCCCTCAAAGAAGCAACAAATTGATTCTTCTGATTCGTTGCTGCCTATTTAAGTATCAGAGCCCCATTAGAAGAAAAGGTATTAAATGCTCTGTCTCTCTTGCTCAGAAAAGACTTCAAAGCACTTCACATATTGCAGAGATATTCTTCTTTCATGGGTAAGTGCTCTGAGATACAGGACAGGTGGACCAATTTTTTCTAAATTCAGTGCCTGAGCAGCAGAACCCAGACTCACAAGCAGGACAGCCTACCTTGGGTTTTCTCCAGTGACTCCCGTGTTTGCTGCTCCCTGACTCATGCATCTTCACCCCTGCCACTGACACAGATCAAGATATTATATTACATATATAAAGGAAAGCTGCACTGAAAGGAAGGAAAGCTGCATTTTCCTTGGGGTACATCAGCTGCTGCTGCACCATCAGTTGACCTGCAATTGATGCGGGGATAAGGATCACAGTGTTTAAAGACACGGTAGAAGGAATAGCTAGTGGAAATAACTTCCTAGAACTCTTTGAGAACAGCCCCCATCTTGGAGGACTGCAGTGAAGGAAATAAACTCTCCACCTTTAGAAAAGAAAACTTAACAATTGAAAAGACCGGAAAATAGAAACTCACATTCCAGTCATTGACAGATGTGCAGCTGCAGCAGCTTTGAAATATATTGGGCAAAACCAGAAATAACAACCTGGACAGAAAAAATATATGAGCAATATATTAGCAGGGGATGGGAGGTTCCCAAACCCTTTTACCTTGCCATCAAGATTCCATCAGTTGCATTACCAAAAATATTCTCCATAAATCATTATGGTAGAAAATATTAAGACATCAGAAGTAAAAGTTACAGAACTCTATCTCTGTATCTTTCTACCTATCTTGTATAAGTCATTGAAAACCTTGGGATTATTTAAGTATTTTGATATCAATTTTCAATGTCAGACCAGGCCACAGCACTTCCAATTGTATTGTCCTCAAAATTAATGATGTAGGACAGTTAATAACACTGTCACCACATGCTCAGCTAGCAAAGAGGATGGAACATTCCCTCAGATACTTTGGTGTTAATTTGAAGTTTAATTCTAAATAGAATATTACCAGCATAAGAAAATAAAAAGCAACTTGGATTAGATAAACCTACAAAATTACAGATAAGATTAGACTGCATGTTATCCTTTCTTACAATGGACTAAGAATTAGAAGAAACCTAAAATTACAACCTTTTTCATAAGACCGGGACTTGCAGCAGCTCTGCTTCAGTATGCCATTCTAAAATGGGAGGCATGCCACTTGTTTGAATCATTATTTTGTGTTGGAGAAAATATGGTCAGATGCTACCAGCTGGGAAGTGGTAGGTGTTTCCTAGCTCAGCTGGATGTGACCCTCAAGACTGCAAACACTGAAGTAAAAAACAGGATTTGGTCTGATATGCCAACATCCACCTGGTACGCCTGATTTCATCTGCTCAGCAACCCCATCAGCACAAGCTCTTCCTTAGAAGAGCTAAGGCTGAATTCCTTATTGCTCTTTAGCTCTAGTTTGGACAGTACTAAATGGAAAATATCTATACAGATCTAGAAGCACCGCAGGTGACAATTTTGTAGCCAATTGCACTTTTTGCTTCACTGCCTTTTTCTTCTCTGTGGTCTTTTAACCTGCTTGTCATCCAGTTTGCTCTGCTTTTAGCACAATGTGCAAAGTAGGACTTTGAAAAACTTCTGTCCAAGCATGGCAGCTTTCAAATAATGAAGGAATGTGAAACTGCAAGCAATATTTAATAAATCTCTCTATTATTTATTCAATACTTCAGCCCAAATAGAATAGACTTCGAGTGTGAGACACTGTATATTTGTGGATTGCTCCCAGGTTGCTCATGCAGCCCCAAGCTTATACACTCCTAGTTTTCTGTGACAGTTTAACAGAAGAATCTTGAGATCTACAAAGGGACAGAAGGAGCACAGAAGCTTCAGCTCTGCCCCTCATCCTATGATGGTTCACCTCATGCCTGGGGCCATGCTTGGAGCACAGTTGCCTCCATTCATGCCTTGTGGGTCTTCACAGCCTGGCTGCACTGGAGATCCCTGTGGCTGAGGGTGAAGAATGGGCTCCTCTGAGTATCATCTCTCATTCACCTTGTCACTAGAAAATTAGGACAATCAACCTCTCTGACAGCCTAGAAACAGCCCAATGCACTCCATCAGTCCTGCAAGAGGCCTGTGACAAACAACCAGAGTGTTGGTTGGCACTGGCTGAGTAGAAGCCAAAACGTTTCCCTCAAGCAGGACCCACACACAACACCTGCTGGAGGGGAAAAGATAAATACAGACCTAATGCAGCTGCACACACACACACATAAAGATATGATTTGCATGACACTCTTTTCAACATAAAACAGTAATGATGCATCACAGCAAAACTTAATTCCAGATATGTGCAGCACCTAACGGGGAAGAAAGTACCTTGGACTTCTCTTTACGGACAAAAGTTATTGGAAAAAGTAGGTGGAGAAGGGGGCATCATCTGCTTCTTTTATTGAAGACAGCTGAAAGAAGCCTGATTAATCAGTTAAAATGTTAAACATTTGAGGACGAGAAAAACTCTGTTTTCTGACAGGATGTGGCAATAAATATACCTCTTATATTATCCTATATAGATATATGTGGGTTGTCATCCTTGATCCTCCGGGACAACAGCATATAAAGGCTTAACTACGCACATATAACCTGTTAGACATAAACCATGGACCAAGTCTGGGACTAGGATTAGATGCAGTCACACCTAGATTCTCCTCTGAGAAGGAGTTTGGAAAGCAAGGCAATCCTTTCCTGAACCTCATGAATCAGCAGGATGGTGTCCTTGATAAATCTTGTCCAAAGGTTTCATTCTGCCCACGATATCATGCAGAGACTGCACTGGTGTCTTCTCCTTTTGTCTTCTAGTGACACTGTGATGACATTAGCTCTAATTGCTACTTTCTATTTAACTACGTGTCTTACTTTAACTGTTGTGTTTTACAGATGAATTTATCTGTTATGTCTACACTGTTTACACCTTGAATCTGACAGAAGTATAGGCCAATCATCACTGGAAACCTAAAAGTCATTATTATTTCTCCATTTTTAACAAGGCTTACCAGCGTAAGCACACACTCCCCTCCAGAAGTGTATGTAGAAAAGTTGTCTCCTTTTCAGTCTGACTCTAAAAAAAACGCATGGGATTTTATTTATAGAGTCATTGTTGGGTTCATTTTTCATACTGCTCTCTGCATATTTGTTATTGAAAACAAACTGCCAAAGCAGAGCAGCTGCTGGATCACTAACTGTGGGAAGCCTCTCACTTGGGGTTTGATGTGCTGTACCCCATATCTCCAAGATTCTTATTTAGCACCTTTCTTTGATTCGTGCAGGTTGTTCTTTGTTGGTACTTTGTTCTGGACTTTGGAAAATTAAGAATCAAACATGTAATTCATACATGTTGTAGAGTTTGTTTTCATTAGGATAAGTTTTCATTTAAGAGTTTGTATGATTCTAGGTATATATTACATCCCAAAATGTATGCAGAGCTCTGTGAACAAACTCGATTGCTTCTATATGTTTAAAGAACACCTTACTAATGCACAGGGGAGCTAAAACTGTACCCACACAACCTAACACCAGGATTTGGGAGCCCTGTTTGCAAGCAGAATCAGCAGATGAAATCCTCCAACTGATCAAAAATTGATTGACTGACAGACCCATGAGTTACTGCAGCACAAATCAGTAGCTCAAACCTCCCTACTGCTGCAGACAGCCTGTTTCCAGCATCTCAGCTACCCAAGTGTGATGTGTTTACACCACATGGAGCAGTCTTGCCCTCAGGTCTGCCCCCACTGCTTTGTGTAAGGGCTTTTCAGTGCAATCTCACACTATCTTCTGTGGCCAGTAAGGAAAGGAGTCTTTCCTCCTGAATCCTCTTACATATCTCACTCATTTACTCGGAGGAAGAAAGGCACCCAGCGTATTTGAATCCATTCCCCATAAGCACTGCTTCCTATGGCTACTCTGTGGTTCAAAGCATAAAGTTTAAAGGTTGTGTCCATCCCATTTATTTTCTTCAAGAATGAAACCCTCACTTTTATTGCTTTTTTCCTGAGAAGAAAAATGACCTTTGACTGCAGAAAAATATACTTGTAGCACCATTACTGCTGAGGAGTCAAGTCCTCACTGCTTTGAAGAGGTGTGTGAACAGCCAGCCTCCTCTTGCTGCCTCTTTCTTTTCCTCTTGGAAAGCTGGAATGCCTCATTTTGTGCTGCTTACTAGTTGCTTGCAGCTGCTCCTGATGCTTGTTGTGCACATGCCAGCTAATGTTCTTTATAATATTTCCTTTTATTTAAGAGAAAGATTGAGATGCCATTTAATATGCCACTCCAAGAAATGCCACAATTCAGTATGTACCTATAGCTCTAGTTGTCTAGGAAAAAATCTTTTAAAGCATATACTATGCCTTCTTTATTAAAGTAGTTAATGACCTTTTTTATGATACTTGATTTAACTGATGTAGTTCATTGTTACTTTTGTTGCTGTTCAGAGTTGTTCTTCCTACTCCAGATACATAAGACATTTGGTCAGTTAAGTGTTTTGAATAGCCAAGTATTCTTTAATGTCTGTTCACATACTTGCATTTATTCATAAAGTAAAGCCCTGACTATATAGGGATGTGTGGGAATACTGTGTTTCTATATTCCTCGTCTTTATGTGACAAAAAAGGAACACTTTGGAATAATGAATAAGCCTGTATATTGTGATAACAGGTTGTAAAAAGAAAATAATTGTATACTGTAGGGATGTACAGGCTGTGTTTGACTTTGGTTTAATGATTAAAATTTTGAATAAACCTTTAAAGGTAACCCATAGTATAGAGAGCACTTCACAAACACTAATAGCCAGAACATTAATGGCAGAGGTTAATCCTTCAATCCATTTGCTTTATGAAGACAGGTGTCTGTATTAGAGCAGATGCCTAGAGAAACCCATGGACTGCTGGAGTGTCTCAGGGCTGGAGGTTCCTGCAGAGTGGAGTTACCCACTGCTGTCATGCATCTGCTGCAACCTCAGTAACAGCAGGGACTTTAAAGGAAGTTTAAAGCCTGGGGTCAAGAAATTGTTATTGTCTGCTACCCAAAAATTACTTCATTCTGTGTTTCAGTATCTTCTGATTTCTCTCTGTGTCCTGTATGATTGTAACACCAATGGAAAGGGCCTCTCCTCCAACTTGGATTCATAAAAGTGACAGTTCTCCTCAACTATTTTTCTAGCTACTGTAACTCACATCAACTTTAAAATTGTATTTTACTCAGGTTGGCCTTAAAAATCCTACTGGATTTCTCTGAATATATCTGCATGGATATTTATTCATGATGATATGATTTATTTTATATTTCATTTCTTTTTTTTACTATTTCTCTCTTCTGTAATCTGGCTAGCAATTCCATAAAGCAAGCAAAGAGTAAAGAAGAAAGGTCTATTAGCTAAAAAATGTGAAAGACATCTAAATATCTCCACTTAAAAAGAAGTTTCCTCTGTTTCCTCTTCGAGGTATGAATTCTGGAGAGCTTGACCTATTATATACTTACAGTTTAAAAGGAGACTGTTCTTGCCAGTTGCTGGATGGTCAAGAGTTCAAAAGTTACTGACCAATGAAGAGGGCAATAGCACAAAACAGTTTCAGGTCCCATGACCCTGTTTCAACAAAATTTATTCTTTTTTAGAAGCCCTGAAGATAATAAATTATATAGCAAAATAGACTCATTAAAATTCTGTGGCTGAAAAGAGAGGACCAGAAAGTGCTGTAATGATGATGGGCCATGTTTTTACTGTACAATGAGCATAGGTCAGGTTGTGGTGTCTAATTTACTTGGAATACAGTTTTTTGCATATTCAGAACCCATTTTCTCCACCAAGCTAAATACTCGACTCCAAAACCTCCTGACCATTTAATCCCAGTGAACTCCCATCACACCAATTACAATTAATTTGGGGACAAGGTCGAGGAAAAAAAAACATACAAACAAAAATCAAGCTGGGTCTACTGCAGATTTTCTGTGGCCTCTCTCAAAGAGAAAGGAGAAAAAAGGGAAGGACTACTAAGGGACACTAAGAAAGCAAGCAACCTTAAATTTTTAGGGAATTTCCTATGAAGCTTATATAAAGCTGCAAGAAGGAGAAATGGCTGACAGAGGGCACAATAAGGAGTTTTTTGCTTTCCAATATCAAGGCTTGGGCACTGGTGCATAAGTGAAATGGGATGCATTTGTTCTTCAGAGCCAGGGCAGCTGGAATAAAGATAAAGGCTACAGTGGCTTGGCAGAGAGCAGATAGTTTGTGTGGCCTCACATATCACTTTTCCAGGCATCAACCAACTTACAAAATGGAATTTCCTAATCCTTACAGTAGCCTAATTAACACTGCAAAGCTTTCCAGGTTAGACAGGAGAAGAAAAGCAGGAAGACTTCATAACCTACTATCCCGGGGTGAGAGTTTATATGATAGGGCTTTTGGCAAGCAGAAAAGCATGGCCAAACTTTTTCCAGAAAGAGCCATGTTCATTTCTCAGATTTTGAAGCAGGTCCAAGAGAGAAAGGGTCCAAGAGAGCCTAAAAAAAGAATAAAAACAAACAAACAAACAAACAAAAACAAAAAACCCAGTCAAGGTTCTGTTAAGAAAAAGCCATAACCCTTTTCATGTCTCCAAACTTAAGAAGTCTGTAATGTTTTTCATTCCCTCTCTTCATGAAGCTCAGGGTGACTGGATCTTAGTCACACCCCCTGAAACATGCCCCTTCAGTTCTTTTCTTTTTATTGGGATTCTTTTTCTGTGGATGCACAGAAAAAGTTCCCTTCAAGGAGCAACAAGTCCTCTAGACCCTTTGAGCTTCTTGACATAAATTCATTCTGCATCCATAATGCCAGGCAAGTGCATGACAATCCTAAAAGCCACTTACTTCAGACAATCAAAAAAATTAGGATTATTAGTTTAAATACAGCTTTCCAGGTGAAGGCACATTAAATGCCAGACTAAAGAGTTTTATATTGACAGTGACAGCAGGATCTTAGCCCCTAGGGCTGGGTGTAGGAGTTGGGCAGCTCAAGACACTCAGACAGATGTCTTCTGCTTCCCACCTTCAGTCATCCAGGTACTTCTGCTAGTTTGCTATTCCAGCAACCTGTCTGTTTAACTGGTATGATAAGGCTAAAAATGAAGCAACTTAGAAGCATGCTTTATCCAGTTTCTCTAGGACTGGTTTTGTTATAACAAATACAAAGACAGTTTGGTTTATTAAATCAGGGGGAAAAAATAAGACTAGACATCAGGGAAAATACAGAAAAGACATCTTACAGAGCCAGTGCAAGAGAGATCAAATGATACATTCTGAAGTGCAGCGAAATAATAACCTGAAATTTTAAAACTCAGAGGCATATTTGGATATAATCTTCAGCATATGGACCTATGTAAGGTCACTAAAGCAAGCATCTCTACAGAAAATGCCTCTCCTGCAGCTTTTCTGCGTACAGTTGACATATTTTTTTTGATAGGGCATGTTTTCTCTCATTATTATGAACAGAATCAGGACTCCCTGTTACTTGCATGGTGGCTGTTATTCGGGTGATTTCAGTGCAGACAGAGCATGTAACCATGGTAACAAGTCCAGAGCTGCCTGTTACTTTTATTGGCCTTCTCCTGTCTGTATAGACATAAGCAGCAATGAATCTGTCATCAATATTTACTCATCCCCCTCATGGTCACACCTCAACACCTTATAATCTGTAATGCACTTGCCTTCACTCTCTCTGAGGCAGTTTTGATTGTTCTGTCCCAGAGGTGTGAACTCAAGGAGAGGGATGCACACAGGCTTGGTCTGCCTCTCATTACTCTTTTTATCTTAAGGTAGAGAAAAGTATCATTTCAGACACCTGTAGCAGGTCAGGAAATCAAACCCAATTCCCTGTCCCTGAAGCCAGGGTTGTCCCCAGGCTCCATGAGCATGTTCCATGGCAGGAGACTGCCCTAGGCCATGGCCAGGCACAAGGATGGGGTTCTGGGTTTTTCTACAGGAGGAGACCAAGATTCCCACCATGTCTCCACCTTGTTAATTCCCACAGGCCACCAGATGCTGTGCAAAGGGAACAGCTGTCAAAAGGAAGCTGCCATCACACAGCTCACTGGTATGTTTATCCTCCTTTAGCACCTCCTCTCTTACTTCTTTTCAGACAAAATTCTTTAAAGATCCACATGCAAATTAAATAAGCAGTCCCAGCTCATTCTGTCTCCTAACAAAAGCTCTAAATACCATATTCCCAGTCATGTGTATTCTCTGACTTGAACTTCATGCTGAAGGCGTTTATGTGCCTTAGCACTGCTTCTCTAAGGCAGACCATGTGTAGTAATTAATACTTCTCTATTGACCACCTGGGCTGAGGGGCCATTATCTCCCCTGCAAGCAGTTCAATAGTTACCTACAATGATCCCATTACCAGGAAGTTATTACAATTTTAGACTTTAGACTTCAATATTTCTTGAAGAAAAAGAAGTATACAAAGGGAATTAAAAACGCCACTACCTCAATATTGAAGGACTCTGCTGCAGGCCAGCATAAATAGAAAAAAGGAAAGAATATTATCTTCCACATACCTAAGCTGTCTTATCTGGCTTCAGTGTCTCAGTCCACCCTTAAGATTGGCACAAGCTGCTTCCCAGACCTGGTAGCCAAGTGAAATGGTGAAGTTTCCAGCAGAGTGGTCCAAATGCAGCAGTGTTCCTGCAGAGGTTGCTGTGCCAAGAGATTTTCCTTCCATTTCCATGCATGTGCTTCTCATCTCCTTCCTCTTCTGTCCTCAGTTTCACCCTGAGTTCTTTTATGGATAAATTTAAACTCTCATCCCTGATTCCACACAAGGCAACCCACTGAAAACAGTCAGAGGACATGTATTTCTTTCCTGTACCTGCAAGGTCATTTCCTACACACTGAGATCATGGACTCTATTTTATTGATTTGTTAAACTGATTGCATTGTTTTGGATTTCCTTTGAGTAAGTGGTATCCCCACAGGATCCCCAGGAGTCAGGTCTACCACATTAGCCATATCTCTTACTTAAGTAACTAAGTTAATGCCACATTTGCATGCTCTCCACAAAATTCCTACATGAAAGCAGGCCTTTTCTTCCTTTTGCTCTACTCTTTTGTTCTGGAGTCTATGATGAAGATTGCAGCAGGAGCAGCTCATGCTGTGAGACAGATTCATTCTGATGTTGCAAATAGTAATGAGAATAAGGCAGGGGACTCCTCAGGTCTTTTCATGAGAATTTCAGGATTGGAATTGCACAGTCTTACTCAGAGACAGGAACTACCACATCCATCATTCCCTACCAGCAACAGGTATTCACTGCCAGAGAGGAAAATATTTGTGTTGTGCTCCCAGCACTTTTGCAGTAAAAATAAAGTACAGCCAACTGCTGAATACAAATACCAAAATATTACTTACCTACCACATTAATCAAAACCCATGTATTTTAGAAATAATCTCAGAGAAAATGAATGCTTCACCTGGAGCCCCAGACAGATGTTCTTTTGCTGTAAGGACACTTTGTGGATTTCTACTCAAGCAGATAATGACATCTATGAAGTGCTACACATGACTGTATTTGTCTAATCTGGTGGGTTCTTGGCTTGTTTGTCTCCTTAGGACTCTTTTAGAACTTCAATCAGGAAATAATAAGTAACCCAAATCGATTTTGGTTTCCCCCACCTCCAGTTTCTTAGCCCTTCATTTATCTTGCAGTCCTGGTAAGCCAAAAAGCCAGGCTTGCTTACCATCTGAGCTGGGTGGAAACAGGCACCAAAAGGACATGAAGAAATGTTTACAGTCTATTTACACATATTTGGAGGGGGACAAGGGGAGGGGGAGAAAGGAAAAAGTAGCATAAATCAACTGGCTATTGTGAAAAACTGACAAAAATGAGGGAAGAAAGGGTAAAATGGCAGCCAGGAGAAAAATACATGTAGAACTCAACTCATACCCTGAGTTACTGCAGCAAATGCAGGTACATTCTTGTGCCCTCAGCTTAGAGATGGTCATCGCTCAGCATAATTTCCTTGTTATTTTCAATTAACCAAGTAATCTGCCAAGTCAAAAGCATCATCCCCATCCCTATTAGGTCATCATTTTCATTACAGCAGCTGAACCTTTCAGGCAGAATTGGAAGTTTTTAATATGACTCAGAGAATCTTAGAAAATTTGATTACAGAATCTCCTCATCTTATCCAAATATAGTTAATTATATGGTGTCTTTTTGAAAGGATGTGATTCCATGGTCATTCAACAGCATCAGGGCTAGTCATGAGCCCCACACACTGATGTGGGAAAAAGCACAGTAACAGCACCAAAGGGGAGGTAGACCAAAGGGTTGTTGGAAAGGTATTCCTATTTTACCAGGCTAATGCCATAATGTAGGTTGGAATTAGACTGACTGTGGTTGAAGTCTGTGTGCTAGTACTGAGCAAGTCAGACTTGCATTTTCAGCTCTACTACATACTCATATAACTGTATTGCTTTGGCTTGATTGTGTTTAATTATTTGTTCATACAACAATGGCTTCATTATTTCCCTGGGAAGTAAGACTGGATTGTCAGTATATTTGGCCACATTTCTGTTAATTTCCATTAGGTGCTTGTGCACTAAAACAACACAATCATCACAGCTTTCCCTTGACAACTCTTCTCTAGCTTTACGGAGAAGAGGGCTGTCTGACCACCTACAAATCTTACAAACTGTACTTATATTTACAGTAAGATCACATTCCGTAAAAAGTAGTCATAAATACTCTGATCAGAGTATTTATTGCAGGTGCAAAATATTCTACAAAAATTGGTAACTACTCAGGTAACTGTCTCCTCTTGTATGCTGCTTTCCATTAGTTTTCACACCTAATGACCAAAGTCTTATGTTGCATGTCAGATTATTGTAATCTGTCAGGCAAAATAGTAAATGCAATCACCAGCAAATGGCATCACCAGAAGAATCTAGTGCAGTGCATTATTATAATCTGTCCTGCTCACTATAACCCACAATTCATTTTATTGGCTTGTGCATTTTTTTTTTCAGGCATAGATTTCTTCTCAGCTGGAAGAGGGAAATTAAGTGTTTTCATCTTTCATTAGAGATGTAGTAGAGATTAGAGATGGAGCATGTGTAAAGTGTTGCTGGGGGGTTTTTCCTCCAGTAGCAAACTGCATATTGAAGTCAGTTCTGCAGTTTCATTAGAGAGGTTATTGCAGGCAGGATTAAATCCACATTATACCTACTTCTACTCTAATCACACCTTTGTTTACTGCATAAATATGCTTTTCAAATGTGCCTATCTATAGGCAATAAACTTTACTTCAGCAAGGCAATGCAGATTGCTCATCCCAACCCTTTGCCAGCCTAAGGATATTGCATGGCCCTTGCCTTCTCTTGAGATGATGTTGGAAATGCCATCCACTTGGTTTCAGAGCAAGAAAGCTTTGTAAGGGCAAAGGCCTGTCCTTTACAGTGTACACATCTATCTTGTATTTTCTAATCTTATACCTAAATCTGTTTTATCTGTTAAACCCAAACTCAGCTGTATTCTCACTTCATTAAAACCATCCAGCAGTGTATCTGTAGCAATCAGGAGCTCACTTCATAGTGCTGCTTTTTGGGTAATGCACTCCAAAATGTCCTTTATATATTCTTTTCTTCAGAAGTTTTTGCTGCGTTTCTGGATCCCTTTATGATGTGAACACTCTTCTTGGAGTCTGTCAACCAAAAGCACTTTCTGAGTGCCTGCATTCATTACCTGAGGAAAATAAGTTGTGCATGCAACTCATATATGTGGAGCCTTCTTAAGTGAATCCCTATGTGTCTTTGATAGAATAGACTTCTTAAAAAGATAAGATCTGGTGCAGCAAATCTTTGTGCTCTCCACTAATGACTTGCTTAACATTAGTTAAGGCAGCAGTCTGGTGATCCTTGTGAAAGCAGGATAGCACTGTAAATAATATGCATAATAGCATTTCCCATCAAAGTTGCAATTATCCTCCAGGTATCAACCACGTGTATTACAAGTATGGAGAACCACCAAGCAGTAAGGAAAGCATATGTCACATGGCAAAACTATCTCTCATGCACTCAGCTGCTTCCATTAGCATTCACTTTTGCCCCATTTCAGAAACACTTGCTCTCACATTGATATTTGGACCCCTTAGCCTAAGTAAATCCCTGTGAACATATCACAGAATAGAATACTCCTCTGCTTCTTCCCTTTTCCATCTTCGTCTTTCCTATCCCCTCACACATGCCTACAGAATGTTTTATCCTATGGTCCTACTATTTGTCTAGGTTGTTCCAATACTAAGCTGATGCCAGATTGGTTTTTTGTTTGTTTGTTTGTTTTTCCCAGGAAAAATATGTCCAAAACCTGGGCATTTTTAACTGGAATATCTGAAAAAACTTTAATTCAGTAGAAAAGTTAATAGTCCTTTTGACTTGACAAAAGTCCTCTATTCCTTGCACACAGTGCAACAACAATGGGTGACTTTATGGGTGTTTTGGGGTGACTTTATGGTAATATTGTATCTGCTTTATGCCCAGGAATGGCTCCTGTAACTTTAAGCTGGGTCTGAGGAGAAGGGGAAGCCGGTGGAATTTTTTCGGCAGTCTGTGTTCAAACACAGATATCCTGTTCCCCCAGGGTGTGCTGTGCAGCACTGAGACATCCTGGTACATCCTTGCTTTTAGCTAGCTTCTTTTTTTGTTAGTTGAGGCAAAAGGTTTTCCCAGGACTGCATAGAGCTTCTCTGTTGACTTCTGTGCCTTCTTCTGGAGCTTCCCAGCTTTGCACTGGTGGGAGAACAGACTATCCATCACTGGGAGCCAGCAGGGAGGCCTGGGGATGTCACATCCCGGCTCCAGACCTCAGGGAAAGCCAAGCAGAACTCTAAAATCCACCAGCTTTTCTCCACAGTGAGAAGGTGTTAATATCTAACATTATTCATTCTTTTTCCTGTGCCTGTGTGCAGTCTGTGTGTTAAATAAACAGGGTATTTTTCACTTTCCTCCAAGAAATTCCTTTAGTATCAGTGGGGGGGGAGGGAGTGCTAAAACTGGCCTTCTTTAGAGGAGTCACTGCTTTCAGGACATTTCATCCCAACTTATCTCAAACCAAGACTAATGGGGTAGACACTCAGTCTATCTCAGGGTAGAACATGTATTCTTAAACCAAAAGCAGTCTTGCCTTTATGTTTTCATAGCCCAGAGCCAATGGAAATGCAGAGCAGGCTGGGCATTTCTGCACTTTGTTGAAGTGAAAAGACCATCAACATCAGGAACATTAGTGGTGGCAGAACAAAAGATTTTTAAGCAGTGTATGAAAAGAAAACTAGTCACCTAAAGTGAATTTTCAGCTGAGGGCTTAAGAGGCCAAATTTAATCATCCACCTGAAATTATCACGCAAGTCAATGTTCCCTATCTTCCCATTGCAAGGGAAAGGTGCTGATTCTCCTCCTTGCCTCTGAGACTGCCAAGCTCTGCTCTGTTCTGCCAGCACGTGGCAAAACTCTTCAGAGAACTTGTGGAGGTGCTCCCAAATGCCAACCCTTGCTTTAGAATCATGGAACATTTGGGCTTGGAAGGGACCAAAAGAACACCATCATTCCAACCTCCCTGCCATGGGCAGGAACATCTTCCTCTAGACCAGGTTGCTCAAAGCCCCCTTCAACCTGGCCTTGAACCTTCCAGGGATAGGGCATCCACAACTTCTCTGGGCACCTGGTTTTTCTGGGTGGTAGAGCTGTGCTCACATGTACAAAAGAAAACTATCAGGTAGGACAAAAGTGTAGCCAAAAGCAAAGCCTTCCAATTCCTGTGCACTCTTCAGTAATTAAACAGGAATACAGCTACAAGCTCGATGTGGCCTGCTTGTCCCAGGGTGGTTATGGCAGTACAGAACACAGCCTGGAAAAACAGGGCTACACAACTGAGTGACCTTAACTCGGCTTTTCAGATGTCATTCCATTCCCTTCAGGGACCACAGACCTCGGGGAAAGGACAGAAGAGAGGTCTTGGTGCTCCTATGTCCAGTCTCACAGAGAAGGTTCCTGGCTATTTTATTTATGCCTCTGTTTTCATGCATGGCTATGGCAGAAATAAGGCATGACATGAACATTAAGAAAATAATTAAGTGTAAAATTAATAACTGTCAAGATGCAAGCTTGTTTCTCATAATCTCCCTGTCAATCACATCCTCCCATCCCAGCCTGCTTTTAATTGCATTGTGTATGGATTCCCATGACTGTTACCTCTGCCTCTGCAGGTAGGAATCACACCACCTTCTCTATATCACATCAACAGATGTTTCTGAATATTTCTGGAGGCAAGAGAAGCTCTACAGACTTTGTGTTGCAGACACAAGCTAAGGATATTCATGAATTACAGGAACATTGTCCAAGACTGAGGAGATGTGTATCTCAGGTAAAACATTAAGAATCAGCTGTGAAGGGGGAAAGGAAAGGAATTACTCTTTCTACAAGAGATCATCCAACTGTGCTTTTGATGGCATTTTAACTGGGATGCACATGAAAGGAAAATGTTTAAAATATATATTGTTTCAGCTGTGAGGTAGTTTTCTTCCCTGTCAATGCAAATCTTCAGAGGAGAAAACAGAGATATTTTTGCAGGCCTGTGTAACAAATGTGTAAGGCATATTTCCTCACTGTGTCAATTTATGAAGACATAAAGAAGGTGGGGGGATAACGGGAAGAGACTCCATCCAACAGCTATAGATGCATGTCTGCTTAGGTTTATAATTCCCACTCCAAGCTCAAATCTGAATCTGTTCATAAACTAATCCTTCTACCCCATCCCTCTCTACAGGATTGGCCCCTACAACAATATAAAAGTCAATGAATGGACAGGTGAATTATAAAATCAATTTTCACAGAGGACAAAATGCCTCAGGATGATAGAGCTGAGAATGCACTGTGCTCTCTGAAGACAAATTCTCTCATACCAGCTCCCTTACTGTGGCACAGAAATGTTGTTTGCTTGGGTTTAGGTTTAAAATGAAAACAAGAAAAGAATACTTCAATGAAACTCTACACCACTTATGGAGGGAGTTCTCTATAAGTGCCATGTTATATTTTTATTTTACAAGGGGAGCCAGAAAAACATGTTGGGAATGTTGGAAATAACACAAAGGGAACTGAGAATTTACAGTGTAAATAATGATGTTGGTTTGTGTGCATATCTCTGCACCACAGCTGTATGCTTTAGCTTTGCCCAAGGACGTACTTCGAGCCTGTGCCCAAAGGTGCAAGCCTTGATTCTGCACAGTGAAGGGAGCTGGCATCCTTGGGATTACAGAGAAACCAAGAAAAGAGGACAGAGAACTGGACAGACTGAAAGATAGAGCCTCTAGGATCCAGGAAATTTGTGTACAATCTTCTGGCCTTGGGCACTCTGACGCTGCAATATTTAAACCAACAGAAATCTTCCACTCCCTTGTCTGCCCTTCCCCTCTAGGCAATACATCCAAGCGTGGCATTAATTTTTGCCACAACTCTGTGATGAAAGGCAGCTAGGTACAGGTGCAGCTGAAAAACCTAGGGGGGCAAAAACCCAACCAAACAGTTTTACATCTTCCTGAATCCATTTTGCTCTGCAACGGCTAAAAGCAGCTCTGCCACGCAGCAGAAGGTGGAAAACAGGAGCAGGGATTTCATCTGCTGCTGCTACCCCCAAACTGCAGACTGAGCAGCCTCAGTGATAATTTGCAGGACTCAGATTCCCATTGATGAGCTTACCCAATGCTAGCAGCAAAAGAAAATTAATGGAAGCCTCTAATAATTACTTGCTCATTTCTAATTAATTATTTGTAAAATTCCTAGGACTAAATATATTCAATTTTTTTTGTGTTCAAAGACATTGTATGTGAAGACTTTTTGAATGGACTTTTTACAAGGGCATGTAGTGACAGGGTTTTGACTTTAAACTGAAAGAAGATAGGTTTGGATTGGCATCCCAGTTTTCAATCAGCATGAATGAAATGGCAGCTGCCTTTGCAACATAGTCCCTCATCAGCTTCATCACCAGCATGTCACAGAACCAATCTGAAGAATCCTAAATTGCTTCCTGCACTCTAGCTCTGCAGTTATAAGCAATTCTTTTGGAAAGGCTGTTTTCAAGCAAGTCATGTACAACATTGTCATGTACAACATATTCCTGTAAGATGGTAAGGAGGCATTTTTGCTAATGGCTTTTAACCTACTTTTCATTACTGTCACTAAGAGGAAAGTTTTAAAAGTAATACCTGTGATAAGAACAGGATGAAGAGTGGGAGGGGGTGGCAGACATAAGTCTGTTTTTCCTCACCTTCATGAATATCTGCCATTCTTTTCATATCACATTATCATCAAGGGTGCGTATAATGTCACCACGTGGCTGAAAATAACTTCTGTTTCTCTTCCCACAGGTTTTTTAATTCCAAATTCCTATCTGATAGCTATAGCTGATGACAAAAAAAAAATTTAAAAAGCACCAAGTTTCAATTTCCTCCTTAACTGTTTTCTCATAACTACACAGATCTCTGCAAAAATGGTTTCCTACATCTGGTCAATCTCTCTCTGTGGAGCATAAATACATTTTTGACAAAGGTAATGCTCATTTTTTGGCAAGGAATAACCCCCTATACTGGCACATGTCTTTTTCAGAGACATGGACAATGGGATTCAGGGTACCCCCAGCAAGTCTGCTGACGACACCAAGCTGTGTGGTGTTGTTGGCATGCTGGAGAGATGCTGTGCCATCCAGAGGGACCTGGACATGCGTGAGAGGTCAGTCTGTGAAGTCTGTGCAAAACTCATCAGTCTGAACAAGGCTAAGTGTAAGGAGCAATGCCAGGCACAAACACAGTCTGGGTGGAGAATGGACTGACATTAGCCCTGGGGACAAGCACTTAAGGATGCTGGCAGATGAGAAGCTCAACACAACCTAGGAATGTGCACTTGCAGCCCAGAAAGCCAGTTGTGTCCTGGGCTGCTTTCAAAGCACTGTGGGCAGCAGGAAGAAGGAGGGAATTCTGCCACTCTGCTCCTCTCTGGAGAGACCCCACCTGCAGTGCTGCATCCAGCTCTGGGGTCCCCAGTATAATGTGGGCCTGTTGGAGGAGGCCACAGAGATGACCAGAGGGATGGAGCACCTCTCCTACAAAAACAGGCTGAAGTAGAGAAGTCTTCAGGGAGCTCTTATAACACCTTTCAGTATCTAAAGAGGCTGCAAAAAAGCTGGAGAGGGACATTCTACATGGGCAGGTAGAGATAGGACAAGGGGGAATGGCTTTCACCTGCAATAGAGTAGGTTTAGACGAGAGATTAGGAACAAATTCTTCACTGTGGTGGTTGTGAAAGTTATCCCTGCCCACAGCAAGGAGGGTTGGAATGAGATGATCTTTAATATCCCTTCCAACCCAAACTAAAGGCTTTACTTGTCCATTTCTTTCAAATAACACTAAACAATTGGAATATGTTAGATGTGAAAAGAAGAAATAGAACAAAGGGGGGAAAGGGCCTTCTCTACTGGAAAAGAAATCTTATATTGTAGGGAACAATACAACATACACTCGGTACAATGCATTAGGAACCCATCAATTGGCATGGGATTTATGATCAAGTTCTCT
>VZTZ01033585.1:0-10418 GCA_013400955.1 Drymodes brunneopygia
TGGCAGCCTCCTAGACAGAGAAGGACACACATTATTGTTACATCCTTTTTATTAAATAAGCCAGCTTGGAAGTTTAATGTCAGTTTTCCTCATTAGCCAGGCATAGTAATTCGTTTGGCAGAAATATAATCTAATAAGGGGTCAGTGTGGGAACTACATTCTGTTGGGAAGGAAAAAATTTAAATGTGAAAACAAAATTGCCCAGGAGAAACATGACTGAAATCCCAGATTATACCAATTTCCTTAGCAGTATATGCAGATAATATTTATAGAAACCAGCATCTCCCAGAAATAGGCATTACATTAATTAAAATGTGTTGTAGCCTAAGATTACATTTTATTAATTCCTGTTTGCAAGAAGGTCGTGTCTAATGATTTCCTCTTGGAGTTACTGGTTTTAGCTATCAGACCATTAAAGATTTTGATTCTTGCTCTACTTGTGAAATTACTCAGATTCTTGCAAACACAAGTGCCAATTCCCATATCTTTCAGTGTTCTTTTTAGGTTTTTGCCCCAGTGGGATTTCCTTTTTCTTGAGGGAAAACAGCTACACATACAACATCAGGAGTTGTAATTAATTTTGTATCAGTCCAGAATAAAAGCCCTGTGTTCAGATAACGAGGATGTTCAAGCATTCCAAATACCCAGGATAAATTACTGTAACAGACCAATACTGTTCTCAATTGCATTATCACTGCATTCAATGAACAATTGCAATTGTGCTTTACAGCTAGCACAAATGTACAATTCCTTGTGAATAATTAATGTGGAATTACATTGTAAATGCATATTAAAGTATTCATGACATTTTACAGAAAATCATGTATGCAAAGTTCTCCTGATGAAAGAGATATGAATTAAAAAATAACCAACACCTTCACTTCAATGCCTTGGGGAGTGGGAACATCTTAGCCTCTGTCAAAAGAGTGTATTGAGATCACATTTTTAAAGCATTTTGGAAGCATGCAGAAACTCTGGAGTGAACATCAGAGTGGTTAGATGGACAGGCAGAAGCACAAAAAGATGTGACCAATTTATGTTTCAATAGAAGGCAGGGTTTTGTCCTGAATCTGTTCAGAATACATCAGTATCTAACATCACTAGTAGCACTAGCACATAACACACAGCACATTCTATCCTTCTAACTAATATCAATAAAGGTTCAAACCCTTCTAAGTAATATTAATTAATCACCAAGGGATCGAACAGAAGAGAGTTAACCAATTAAACACAAATGGTCAGTGCTGTGGAAAATGGGGGAGGAATTTTGGAACTTTACACCTGTTTTGCACACCCCAAAGATTACTCAGTTCAATTCCTCTGAATTTTGGGCAATGTGAGCACCTATGGTGATTGAAAGCATCTCGTGGAACTGGCACATGCTGTGGTTCTGTGTCCAGGGTTCATTCTTGTGGGTGCTTTTAAAGATGCAGCCTCCTTGTGTTCAGACACAAGCTTAGCTGTCCCTGGTGATGAATGAAATATATTGGCACAAGAAGTGAAAATATCTGCAATCATGTTTCACCTGGGGTGCCTGATGACCTGAGAGCAAAGAGCAGGTACACCATGAAAACTGAGCTTTCAGACAGGCAAGGGGGAGCAGAAGGAGAAATGCAGCTTCTCCCTAACACAATAAGGATCAGGACAGATTTCCAGCACTCTTTGAATTTTGCTAGTTTTACATGTCCTGAATTTGTCCTGCAATTTAAAAATTGTCTTGTTTTGACATTTGTCTAAGCAGGAACATCATTCCCAGCACCTGCTTTTGAGCTCCTGCAGGGAAGTCTCTCAGTGAAAGTGGCTGTCATCTAAAGAGGCAGCAGATCAATGTCAGAAAACTTGTTGGTCAACTTCCTGCATTCCTGTTCCCTTAAGAAATGAGTTCTGAAAGGCCTTTTCAAGGAACAAGGAAAATCAGATGCATACCAACAGTCACAGGCAATGTTTTGTAGAAAATTCTAACCTTAAGCATCTACTGAGGCTTTATTTATGTAAGGAAGTATCAAGGTAACTAAATTCATTTAGCAACTTGCTTGGTGAAGGGCTATACTCCTCCTGTGAGGGCATGTCAGTTTATTTAGACAGTCTGAAAAGCCAGATGTGTTGTTTTTACCAGGAGCAAGGGCACAGGACTGAGGAGGATCCGGCTGTGGCAGCCATGCAATCTGCAGCTGAGGCAGGCTGAGGGCACAGCTCCAGCTTGTTACCAGTCCCACATGGTCAAAGTGCCCTTGCCAGCAGCACAGCAACAGTGAAAAGATTTGAGGAGCTAAACAGCCTCTCCTCTTCACCTGCAAGTGAAAAAAAGATGCTGTGCTTTCCCCAAGCCTCTGCTGTGGAATTTCTCAGTCCTTGCAGGTGACCTGAAGCACTCAAACATTTCTCTTTCCACCTGCTATCCCCTTCTTTCTTCCCCTAGCCCGACCTGAAGTAAATCCTGCCTTCAGACTTGACCCATACTTCGAAGCATCTTCTGAAAACAATGCAGCTGCAAAATGTACTATCTGCAGTCTATTCTACAAAGCTTTGATAACACAGTTTGCCAGATAAGAATGTGCAAAGAAATCCATATCTTAGGTGGCTACCTTGGCAAAACGACAGAATATTTTGTTGGCTTACTTGGTGGCTTTCAGGGAAGCGGGGAAATAAACCCAGCAGAAAAACTTCCCTGTGTGACATGCTGCATCTTCCATATGGCCCTGGCTGCACCAGCACAGGCAAACTAATAATACCTACAAGTGTGAGATGTGCAGGTTTTCTAACAGCATTCCAGTGGGAGTAATTGTAACCAGTTTTAAGACAGAACTTGTCAAGTTTGGGAAAGAGGTTGAACACAGTTGCACCTGCGACAGCAGAAGGCTGGATGCAATGATCCAACAGGCCCTACATTTCAAAGTTAAAAAAAAACCAAACAAAAAACACAAACACAAAAAACACAAACAACTGAAGTCCTGGGGGGAAAAAAAAAGCCAAGCGTCAGAAAGAACAACAGCTGAACAAAGGTAGTTACACATTAGCCAGCACACGTGCTCCTGTGTGGCTCCCGTGGCTGGATTGCTGGAAGAGCATGAGCCAGCAGGACCACGGCAGTCACTGCCACGTAATAGCCCCTTTGCCACACAGAATAAAAAAAAATTACAGAACAAGAAAGAAAAAAGGAAAAGATATTCTAAAAAGCAGTCTTTCTTCATCCCCACTCCATCTCCCAGACACACAGGAATCTTGGGAAAAGAGGGAGAAGGGAGAGAATATTTTCAGGGGTAGCCCTGCATCCACAACTCCTGGCAGCAGGCAGACTGAGCAGGCTTGTGGTGCTGTAGTGACGAAAGAGATCTCAATTGCATTCAAGGTGCTACTGACAATGTGCCATGAAAACATGTGCTGGGAGATCAGTCCTGTTTGGAAGAGTATAAAAAGACAGGAGAGACAAAAAGCAAGAAAAGAGAGGGAAAGTAGCTTGTCCAAAGGGTGAGTCGATATTCAGAGCAAAAGTAGCCTCCTGAATGTGTGTAAGGCCAATGCCCTCTCTACTGGGGAACCTTTCTGCCTGACTTCACTGCCTTCCACCTCCAACTCTTAAAAAAAAACCTGTCCAGTGGAAGTCCCCTTCAGCCAGGTTTTGGTGAATCTCAGGACCTCAGAGCCTCTGAGCCAAGGAGCAATACATGGCTCATTCTGCACAGTGCGTTACATCAGCCTTTCTAGGAAGGGGGGAGCTCACAGACCCCCAGATCACATACCCCCAGCAAAGTATTTCACAGGCCTGCAGGTGGAAATGGAAACAAAAGAATGGATTAATTCTAAGAAGTAACAGTCTTCCACATCCTAAAAACCTGCTTGCAGATTTGGGGAATTCTGCAAAGCGGGGAGGAGCTTCTTGCTTTGAAAAAAATCAGTATATTTGCTGTTTCCCCTGGAAAGGGAACCCACCCCCCTGGTGGCCTTCTGCAACTTGCCTTATCATTTCCACTGAATGAGATTTGAAATCTCAGGCTGAAAAGAATTAGGTGCAACTTTAATGGCTGAATTAAGGCCACCTCCAATGGCTAGTATCTCTGAAGTGGGATAACACTATTCCTCTGTGTGCATGAGAGAAATTCAGCTGTAAAAGAATGGGTACATTGTGGATTATTTGTGAAGTTTGTTTGTGCTTTACTGAAATTGCTTTGCAAAACAGTCTGATTTACATTTGGTGGCATTTTTCATCTAAGAATATTGTTGGCATAAGTGTTTAGTATGCCCCTGCCAAAAAAAACACGACAGAAAATTAACATGCAAGTCAAAGAGCAAAAGACCAATTCAAATCCCCTTGGGATTTTTGTAGGAATCAAAAGCCACTTGGAGTAAACATTTGCCAGCCCAACAGTTTGAAATGTCCTATACACATCTCTCTAATAGCCTCTGTAATAATTGACAGAGCACAATACCTAGAAAAGATGCCAGCACATCACAAATATGAGGCTGTTGATAGGATTAAGCATAATCCTGTCTCACCAATGAATAAAGAAAATAAGAAATGGAACTGTGTAGTGTTGTATAGCACTGAGTCAAAGATACACTTATGACAAGCTTTCGGTGTTTCTTGTGCACGACAGAGCTTCACTGAGAAGGTCATGCATGAATTCTGAAAAAAATGGCATTATTACTGAGGAATGCCAGGCAAAGCAGGAAATAATCTTTAATTAATTTGTGAGGAACTTCCATTTGGCAGGCACAGTCTGCCAAATAAAGATAGAACAGTAACTTTCTTATTAAGCTGATAAAATCAACCAAAAGTGAAGAAATCCCATAGTCAAAAGGCATTAGAACAATGGATTTTTACTAGGAGATGTAATAGAAATCCACAGGGAATCCTGGCAATGCTCACCGGCTTTTTTCTCCTGAAATCAAAGGTATTTCTGACAGAAAAAAGAACAAATCTTCACAATTTCTGCTTTTCTAGATTTGACTCAATATTTTATCTCAGACAGAGTAAAATGCAAGTGGATTGAAACTTATTCATTAATTCTGACGATTCAAAGTGCCTCACTTTGTCTTTTCTTATCGCTATTATCGTCTTTGTAATTTCATTTCCAATTGCCACCTCTATCTCCGACCGGCTTGCACAGGTATTGAGGGATATTTTTGTCATTTGTAAAATGCTGGGAAAACTTGCGATAATAGGCACTTCATAAACGTAAAGGTGTTATTTTAGTGAAACTGGGACAAACTGCTAGTTTCAAACATAATTGGCTACAATGGAAAAACTGGAGCATCTGTAGAAAACTGGGCCATGGTGCATATGAGGTGCTAATATTTATCCTAATGTGGCAGCTTTGTCTCAGTTCATAGGAGCTTACCCCCATGCACTGAGGTGTGCGAGCAAAAGGGCATTAAAAGAGTTTTATCTTTATTTGAAAGTGCTTCCTGGGAACAGGAAGCAATTCAGCAACTCAATGTGTTTGTTTTTCACATCTGCAAGCCAAAATTTAAATCTCACTTAAGCCTAAAGGGAAACAAGTTGGGCGATTTCAGCATAATCCCTTCAGAAATGTATTCTCTTCACATGAACACTGCTCAGCACAGTAGCAGCTCTGTGCAGGAGAAGCCTCACACTGAAACATTAGAACTGTTACAGTTTAGGTCAAGAGGCAGAGTCTTTATTGGCAGCCTTTATAACAATATCCTATATAAATTCATAAATAATCTTAGCATATTGACATCCTGCAAAGGAAATATGGAAAACTTGCCTAGGAGCTGCCTGCATTAATCTTCATTCTATCCTGTACTGGCATCTTTCCCAGTTTCCTATGCCCGAAGTTCACAATGTCTGTTTTTAAAGGAACACACTGACCCTTACACAGAAGAGCCCAGCAAGCCTGCNAAAAATAAAGTACTTACATGCTGTGAGACAAGGAGGTTCAAGGATTTCTGTACGTCACAACCACTTCACTCTTCCAAGAAACTGTCACAGCAAAACACTTCTAGTGGATATGCAGATCCACTGGCAAAACAGAGCTCATGTAGTCATCAGAAAAACACCATCCCTCTTGGAGAAACAGGCTGATGGGATAACAGCCTAAGTTGCCATTGTACCTGTCTCACATGTGGATCTCTACCATGACTTTAGCAGCCCAAAGTTCACCTCTCTTCTCAACAGAACATGAACACACCTCACATCTCATTATACATCTCTGGTTTATCTGCTTCTCTTAGAAGTCAGGAGTCCTGGCACCCAGGTTTGGTGCCATTAGGACAGCAGCTGTCCTAATGCAGAACAGTCCCCAGCTCTTCCTCTGCTGAATTTCCTACCAGCATGTTCACTCCTTGCAGAGCTGAGTGCATCAGGGCTTGGGTGTCACTGAGTGCTCCAGTGAATGCTGTGGAAGACAGGCAGGCAGGCAGACTGCATCTCCTGGAAACCCCTGACAAAAGGAACAGGGCTTGCTGAGGGGTCCTGGTCAGAAGATGTACTTGTCATGTTCTCAAACTGAAGAGGCTGTGTCACCAGCTCAAGCGGAGATGTAGCACAAGGTCTGGTTTTGGGGTGTGTATATAAATCTATAGGGACACTCTGACTACCCCAAAATATCTTTCCAAGATCTTTGTTTTTCCTCAGTGGTGATGGTGATAATTCATTCTGCGTTACAATGAATACATAGTTTCCATACTAATCAGCTCCAAGGTTAGCAAAGGATGCTGCGTGCTGTTCTTGCTTATCTAAGCTAATTTATTGAAATTAAGTTAGTTTACCTGCTGAACTCTATGAAATGCATTCAGGGTATTCCTGAACAATCCATGATATTAGTCTCTGGGAAAACCAGCAGCAGGAGAGAAGACTAATACCTTCTAAAACCTTTCTAAGCAAGGCTCCCCTGTAGCAAGGTTGTTACCCTATAGCTCCTGTCATACACAGCAGGTACTGTGCTAATGGAGATGCAACACTAGCAGAGATTCTAGGTCAAGTTTCACACACTTCCAGCACAGCTACTGTGGATTTCGGCTGGGAAATCTGAAAGAAGAGTTTATCCCTCACTGATACTGTGAGGATATGGGGACAGTGTGAGATGACCAACTAAATTAAATACAATGCATTTTTTTATGTACTAGAGATCAAGAATACCTTTGTTTCTAACATTTTGAAGTTCTTCCTCTGATGCATGCTCATAATTCCCACTGATATCTATAATACAATCCATGCCCCAATTCCCATTATTCTGGCACACTGCTCTCAGTGACAAATGACAGACAGGATGAAGACAACAATAAAAGAGACATTATTAGGGCAGGTAAAACTTCCCACAAGAGTAAGTCTTAAAATATGTATGTTAGATGAATGGACACAGAAAGCATTCACCTGAGGTTGCCTTATTACTCAACTAAAAAGATGTGTAGGAAAAAAGATATTTCCACTGCCTTGGCAAGAGGCACAGCCTGTATTTGCTCCCTGAACACACTTATTCATAGCTTTCTCTCATTTTTATACAAACACCGGGGGCTGGTCTAGCCAAAGTTTCCCCCCCTGTGGCTGACACAATTTACAGTTTGGCTTTATCAGATGTGCATAGGAAAGTAAAGACACCACACCCAGGCTGCTCCTTGCACCTCTCCTGCTCCTTCTCCATCCTGCCTGGACCTGCTACACAAAGGACCAGCAGCTAGAGCAGGTTCAGCACCGTATGAGGGACAACTTTGCGTTGAAGGCATTTGCCAGCCAAGCCCAATGCCTGCTTCAAGCCCCTGGTGTTATAAAATAAAGGGGGCACAGCCCAGCACACACCTCTGCATTTGGGGCATTGTTTTGAGTTGGGATATACAACAAACACAGTATTGCCAGCCTGTGTTGGGGAAGATGAAATAGGAAAGCTTTATAAATATGATTACCTGGCAAAAGATGCTGAGAATAGTGAAATTGAAATGAAGACAAGCTTTGAGATACCAAACCCCAGTTACTGAACAACTGGAAAACAATGGCATGGCCGACTGAAGGTAATCCCCCTTTTGATTAAACAATACCCTCTGCTTGCAGACAGGTTCAAGGGTCAGAGCAGACCCCACCAACTTGGCAGAGGGTCCAAAAAGCAGTTTTTAGGGTTTAAAATATAACACCATATGGTAATACAGTAGTTCTTATAGGATGTATGCAAATGTTGTAGGATTTGTAACTTGTTTAAGATTGGTTAATGAAAATTGGAATATTCAGCAGAGAGGATGATTTATTGTATTGTAAACAGCAACCTCGCTCTCTTAGCTCTTAGCCCTACTTTTGACTCTCTTCACGCTCTTAGCTCTTAGCTTTGCTCTTAGCTCTTCTCTCTTGCCTCTTCACTGGCCTCCTCTACACTCTCTCCCTCTTATGCTTGCCTTCTTACTTCTCTGACCTGCTCCGGGATGCGTCTGGCAGCCCCTAGCAGGTCCTCTACACCCACGCTCCTTTACAATAAACCTCATGCTCTAAGACCTGACTTCAGAGATCTCTCATCTCCGTCCCAACCGTCCGAAACCGAACCGACCAATCCTACAAGCCTGCATCTTCAAACCTGGGTCAGTCCCTAAAACTAACAGTAACCGTTTAGAAACAATTTGATTTTTAAAAAGTCTTTGCTTTCTGTTCCTTGGTGTTTTCCAGCCTTGGGTTCACACTCCTGAGACCCTAACCACCCTCAGGAGAACTGCAAGCATTACATTTTCAGGCAAAATCTGGCAAGTCTGGCCTAATCCCATGACTCAAGACTGCTAAAAGAAAAGGAGGGGGGGCATGGAGAAGAGTATTAAATACATAATAAAGAATGAAAGCTACCAATATCCAATTCAGAATTGTATTCCACAAAGGTAGCAGCCAAAATTACTCTATTTCCAAGAACTATTCTAGCAGAGCAGAAAGTAAAGTTTAATAAAACCCCTTAGGCTTGCATTTTACTTGCAAACGTTCTGGCAGGGTGAAAGGCCAGGCAGAGCCCTTTACTTCATCTGTCACTTGATGTTTTTTGGAACACCTTTGTTGCTGAAGGACTGAAATTTTGCAGCAGTGAAATTTCAACATATGGGAATGGGAAGCAAGGGCAAAGGGAAGCATGTACAGATGGAAGTTCATGGAAGAGCTGCCAAACACAAGCAGAGGAGTTCCAGAATTTATTTCACTCTACTCTCGTCCCAGCCATGCAACAAACCAGAGGAAGGATATCTTATGATTGAACACTGGCCTGGAACATCTGAGTTCAGTTCCCAAATATTTCATGAAGTTTCAGACTCAGTTGTCATCTTACAAGTGTACAAAGGAAAATAATGTTTCCTTTCTTGCACTCTTGTTCTGTCCTTTTTCTTCATATTGTGAATCTGCCTCTTAATTGATATGAGCTACTTAGCAAAAGGAAGCTCTGATCTCAGCAGGGGCCTGTAGCTGCTGGAACAACAAATCATAATCTGAACCAAATCCCACCTCAAACCTTTGCAAAAGTTCAACTCTGGATCTGCCTTTAGGAGCAGGAACATGACTGCTGTAAACAGCCTCTGAGCCAGTTGTGAGCAGACATCCTGCAGCTCTTATTCTAGCAACCTTTAGCTTTTTGACTAAAATACTTAAAGAACCTTAAAATACAGTGTGAAATAAATCACGCTGCCTAAAATTCTACTTCCCCTCCCCTCAAATTTTATGCCTTTTATTCTGAAATGGAAAAAGAGCAAAAGCAACAATGAAAGGGTGATTATTAATCTTTGATCCTGAGTCACTTTCTCTTACAGAGCCCTATTCTTCACCTCAGGAAGTGCGATACAGGAGCACTCCCACAGCCTGATTAAAGGTCCAGGTATGGGGTCACACAATGCACAAAGAGAGCTGCAGAGTTTCAGAGAGCAACGTGTATTTAATGTGTGACTAAAGGCAAGCACGATAAAGAACGCAATAATGAACATTCCTAATGATTGCCATAGCTGTGAAACTGCCACAGAACTGTTTGAGGTAATTGTGGTGAGAAATCGAGTTGTTTGTTAAGAAAGAAATGGTCAAATCTGTTTTCCAGAGTGCTGGCCTGGGTGATTACAAAACAGAACTTGCTGGGAATGCCAACTTGCTAGAAAATGGCAGTGTGCCCTCCTCAACAGAAAACAGCAAAAGGGACCTTGGTTTTACTGGCTCACCCGAAAGCTGAGGAATTAGAATTGAAAACAAGTCCGGTGGGGTAGCTAACAACTGGGATTTCAGGTTTGTCAGCAAAGAGATGCCTCAGAAAAGGGTCAGAGGTTACACCTGGAGCTTTAGAAGATAATGACAAAGTTCAGACAGGCATCAAACCCATCTGGTCCCTCAGAAAGCAAATTGTCATTAAGTCCAGTTTTGAAAAGAACAACTTGGCTTAAGATGCAAAATTCGTTCTTTCCTAAGGAAGATGATCACCCCGGCTCTCCCTTCTTAAATTAAATATAAGAAGAAATCTTAAAAA
>VZTZ01033585.1:10432-27073 GCA_013400955.1 Drymodes brunneopygia
AAAAAAAAAAAAAGATATCGAAGTCTGAATTTTAAAAAGACTCCACAAACAAACAAGCTGTTGCAGGAGCCCCACACAATCCCTGGTGACTGAAACAGCAACCCATCTGCAAGCTCTTACCACTGCTCCCCGTAAAGATTACTTTTATGGCAAAAACTTTCCTACAAGGGAATTGCAGCTCTCTGAAAAGCACTGAAATTGCAGATGACAACAAAATTGCCTCTCTCCGAGAGCAGGCAGTGCAAGGAGAGCGGCAGCATCGCAGCCAGCCCACTTAGGGAATGGCATCCAAGCCCCGCCGCCCCGCAGTGGGCAGGAGCCTCTCTTTTCACCAACACAAAGGAGGACGTGCGAGCATGAAATCCACTTTGAGCACTGCTCACTCCGCAGAGCTCAGCCTAAAGACTGCTTTGGCCTGGCCACCACGAGGAGCTGAATTTTGATGCTGACACTGTCAGAAAACACCTTTTTTCTCCCCGCCTCCTCTACCATTCTTAGGATTTTTATGTTCTAAATCACTTTAGGAATCCAGCTTAAGAACTTGATTCTTAGTATCTAGAATTCAGAGAGTTTCCAAAAGGGAAAACAGCTGTAAAGATCATAGTAAATCAGTAGATTTACTGTTAATCTACTAGTCCCTCTAGATTTCTGCATCTTTGGCCAGATACAAAAAAGCAACTTTCTTTTGTGAAGTCATACTTTACATTCAAGCGTAACACTGCCAAATTTTTCAGGTGGTAATCTGGCAAGAACTGGCAAAACATTAGAAAAAACACAGCATTTCATGTGCATTTTACTTGTTCTAACAGCAATTCAGGCTGTTTCAAGAACTCTGCTCAGCTTGTCGGCTGATGAGCAAAATTATAATTAATCTAAACATAAAGGCTTAATCTAAACATAAAAGCTTGCTCACCTACGCTGCCAAGAGAGTGAAGTTTTGTCTCTCTTAAAGAATTTTTGATTAGACAGAACACAAAGAAAGAGTTTCCAACCATTTAATAATAGAAACTATTAAATAGCACACACTTCTCATTCAGACCTGGATTTGGTGAAAGGTATTCTGGAAAGTCCTAAAGTGTGAAAATACACTGGCTATCAGATACAATGTGGGCTGTGGTGCTGACAACTGTATATGAACAGGAGGAAAAAAAGATTTTGTGACCTTGTTTCTGCATGTTCCTGTGAAAAAAACCCAACAATAAAACCAAACATATCTCAAACAACTTCTACTTGTGAGGGCTCATGAAGAGCCATAGGTCTATAAAACTCTGGCAGCCCTTTGTCTCATCTTGCTGCATGTTAGGGATATATTTCACATTCAAATTTGACTTGCAGCAATAAGCAGCCAGTACAGTTCATGCCCTGTGTGACTCACAAATTGTAGTCAAATACACTGTTTCACAAAAGGGGTGTCAAGGACACTCATCAGCGTTCTAGAAAAAGACAGAACCATCTCTGATAATTCAGACACAAAATCCTCCACACATTTTGTATCATCATTGCTTAAAGAACTGAAGACAGTAATGGCTACCAAAGATGAAGCACATATTTCAGCATGGTGGCTCTGCATTATGTTATTCTTAACCTTTTCTATTTTTTTAGTTTCTAAAAAAACTGCTGCATCCATCTACTGTACTGGAAAATTCAGTGGCATGAATGGTTCTAAATTTAGGATGCAGGACACTGCAGCTGTGATAATGTTTTGGAAGTGGAAGGCATAGTGGGTACGTGACATATTTAGATAAGAGAACTATTTTTAGTCAAAATGAGGCTCAGTTTTGGCTACTTTAGCAAGTGCACTAATTTGGCTAATCAGTTCAGATAGACTTTATCCCAGTTCCCATTCTCACCTACAAGGTACTGCACACTGTGACCCTTTCTCCATATTTGTCCTTTAAAAAATAATGGGTAAAGCCGGAGAAAAGTAATCATAAACTTGTCACATGCATTTCTGCTACCCCCTCCTAAGCATCCAGTGGCAGATATTTTGAGATAGGCCAGTGATCTGTCTAGACCACTGTACTCTGATGTAGTACAGCCATGCTCTCCCACAATTTTCTCCTCTCACCCAACTGCTTTTGTTGGTCTCCTCCAAACGGAACAAATTATCTGCTGATCCATTTCTGCTAAGTTCAGCATTTTATTGCACCGAGAGAGTGCAGTCTACTATCTCTCTTCCACTTACTTCAAGCTTAAAATGTTGCTCCATGACTGGATCATTTTTCATCTCTTTTTTTTTTACCCCCTAGCAACTTCTCCCCATTTACATCCTTTTCTCCTTTAAACACACCTTGTCTTCAGAGTAATCCATCCTGCCTTCTTAAGCGTGAGCCTGGCTTCTGTAGGATCTCATTTTGACACATACTTGCCATGTCATTTTTAGATAGCAAGTTCTCCATCACATGGAAACAGATCATTGACAGCCACACAGCAAAGTGGCAGTTTTAAAATCAGAGTCCAGGCTTTCAAGTCAGGAACTATCAGGCACATGCTTTAAAAAAATTAGTCTTAACTTTTATTGATAGAAAAATGTTTTTAATACATTTCAGTGAAAATCAGTAATTTGATCAAAACTGAAAGCAGTTATATTTTATAACATTGAGACATATTTTCATTAACAGTCTGCGCACAAATTAAGGTTAATTATTTCCAGACTAATCTATACCAATTTCTCAAAATAAAAGTTTAAGCTTTTCTTTTTTTTGAGGAAAAATTGGCAGTTTCAAGTACTGTTGAAACTCTGGTGTCCAACCAGGAAAGTATAGGGTGCAGTGGATCTACTAAGCACAGTCCTAATTGTTTCATTTAACTGGGATTTGGGCATCTGCAGCAGAGCAGTAGATTTGTGCTTCTCCAGAAGCACAGAGCTCAGCAGACTGGGTTATGTGTTAAAAATGAAGCTGGGTGCTAATGAGCCTGACCCAGCATACAATATCCACAAAGAATTCCCAGTCTGTGGCTCCACAGAGCCTGGAGTCAGCTCTGAAAATCATGGAATGACCTGGCTTAGGGGGACCTTGAAGACCATCCTGTTCCAACCCCCTGCCATGAGCAGGGACACCTTCCACTCAACCAGGTTCATCAGAGCCCCATCCAGCCTGGCCTTGAACACTTCCAGGGATGGGGCATCCACAACTTCCCCGGGCAACCTGTGCCAGTGCCTCGCCACCCTCACAGTAAGGAATTTTTTGCTAACATAAAATTTAAACCCACTCTTTCAGTTTGAAGCCATTCTCCCTTCTCCTGTCACTGCCTGCCCTTGTAAATAGTCTCTCTCCATCTTTCCTGTAGGCTCCCGTCAGGTACTGGAAGGCCACAATTAGGCCACTCTACCCAAATATACACACATTGCCAGATTACACTCAGGGAAGCCAGCTAAACAGCACTGTTTTCAATGGAGTCACACTGGAAAGGAAAAAAGGGGAAAAAACATATTTGGATTATCAGCAGTATGATGAAATTTTCAGCTCCTTGAAATTTTCCAAGGAGCCCACAGTCACACCAATGATGCCTTTAAGAAACTCAACTCTCAATACCAAAAATTAGGCTCCATTCATTATTTTTATCCCTTAATCCTGCTGAGCTCCCAAAAGATTTGCTGTACTGCATTTGAATTTCTCTTGCAGTACTTCAGCGTGCATTTTGATGGAAGAATTCCACTACCTGAGGCACACTCTCCCAGCTTATTACACCAACACTGCTCTCTTGTGGCAGACACTTAAAGGGAATTATTGATCCATGCTCTACACACAACTTAGCTAATACAATCCAGTGCACGAAGGGTATTTACAAAGCAACCACCAATAAAAATGGAGGCTCACACTTTTGATAGATAAAACAGGCAAAAAGCAACAGCAGATCATTCACTTGTCTTCTTGGATATGAAATATTTAGGTGTTCATCCTCATGCCTCTGCCATTGTCAAGACTTTGCACAGAGAGCACTGCTTTTACAATTCTCTTTTCAAACATTTTCTACTGGGATACATTTATCAGACCAAACCTAACAACCATTCTGTGCATTTTTAAATGTCTTTCAGAAATTCAAATCCACTCCCCAAAACGAAACACCACTGTTTCTTTCTATCAACTCACACAGTTACCTGATGATTTTAATTCACCATTTATAAAATAATTACTGTTTCCCAGGCATGATTCATATTAGCAGGCTAGGGAAGACAATAAAATGCTAAATGCATTCATTTTCTTGATTTGAAGAGTGTGATGAAGAAAGTAATTCAATGAGCAGGAGGCCAAGTGACTACAAAGTTGCCTAAAAATGGGAAAGGGAAACCTAGACTGCAGTACAGTTAGATAACTAAAGTGCCTAAATCATCCACAGTTTTAATGGATATTTTTCATCTTCATGGCTCTGAGAATATCATTGATGCCCTGCTGGGGCAATTCTCCCCTGGATAAACATCAACCACCAGATTTGCTACTTTTTTATTATTTGCAGATTAAAAATGAAAAAAAAAAGTTGTTTTTTTTCACCATGGTAGGAAAGACTAATTTGTGTGTAGCATGGACACCAACCACCAAAGAGGCAAATACCCCTTGGACAGGCATGCAGCAGCACACACAGCACATGAGTCTGACACTCACAGTGGTGCTATCATAAGACATTCATTTACAACAGACACACAGTGTTAAGGACACTTTGCCACAACAGGCTCGTGGCATTCAAATTAATCCCTAATAAAGGGCCACACTGACATCAGCAGAATTCAGACAATCCACAACATGGAAAAAACCCTCAGCTATATGTATGTACCCCAGTGTGAAAACTCATTAGTTTGTTTTTAATGCAATTCAACACATCCAGGTACTGAGCAGAACTGAGCAGGTGGGATCACTGATGGAAGCAGGTGGTGGATTTTTACCAAGTGACAGCTTGCCCTTCCTTCTCCTCTGCCTTTTTCTTCCTTGATGCACCATTTGACTTGCAGAACTCTGGCTGCCTTATATTTGTTAGCAGAAACCAGAAGCCTCTGCATGCAGATCTCTCACTCTGGCCAAGAGATCAGTCCAGCCCCAGACACAGGGACTGCTCTTGCAGCTCCCATCCCTTTACCATTGGATTGTGCCCTATCCATGGAGAAGGATTTGGATATGCTGCGCCTTTTGCTGGCAGGTTAATTGAGCAGCTTCCCCAGGCCATCCCCAGGAATCAAAGCTTTCTGCCTCCTCAGCTTTTCCAGAAAGGTCATGACAGTGATGCCAACACTTGTTTATCCATCCCATTGCTTATGCTCTCTGTACAAACACTGAACAAACACCCCTGCCAAGGCCAAGAACCGCAGCTGGAATACCCAGCCCTCACAACTCCTGAGGGGAACTGAGGATCCAGGGAAGCCAAACATACCTGTAACCACCCCAAAGGAAAGGCCAGCAGCACCATTGCTGCTCTGAAGCTCCAGGAGGATGACCCAGAGCTGAAGGACAACAAGGGTTTCTGTGGTGGAAACCTTGCCCTGTTCCAGCACACACAGCTTTTTCTGCTGCAGAAAGATGCAAATCCTTAAAAAGGGTCCCAGGCTGAGGCTGATTTTGCTTTGTCAGTGACAACCCACTGTGTGACAGAACACAGGCGTCCGGTGTTCCACTCAGTTGTCATGTTTTGATTGCATCTGTCACACACTGGTAGATCTTCAGGTGGAGGGAGATGATGAGCTTTTAGTTTTCTCTTCTTACAGCTTTGCACTGTCTGCCTCTGCAGGAATGAACTTGTCAACCCAGATGCAAAATGAATGAATGGCTTTTAATCACTTTGATAATGTTAACGTTATTGCTTTGACAGAATAGCAGCAGATACAGTTTGCTGATTCAGCCACTTGTATAACGATCTAATGGGCTTTTCTGGCTAATGCCATGCTCTAAAAATATACACTGGACTAATAGATGAGCTTCTGCTATACTGAAAAACAGGCTCATTAAGACAATTCCTCTGAAAAGTGGCATTTTTATGACAAGATACTGAAGCATTTAATTACCCTCTATCCTGACAGAGCTGAAAGAAATTAATTAAAGGGAAAAAAAACCTTTTGCAGCAATGTAGCAGATCTTGAGGTAGGAAAATATGCCAACAATCAGTAGTGTAAAGGGAAATCTGAGAAGTGTGAGACTGTTTCCCCAAAGGAAACAGTCTGTTGATAGGCCACGGATTGCTCTTCATTTACACCGAACAGGCCAGGTTCTGAGAGGAGGGCTGTCATTACAGAACAGTTAATTTTCCCTGCTCTAGTCTGCTCCAGAAGAACATCGACTGCTGCTAAAGGACGGGGAAGCTGGAGGTTTGGGAAGGCAGGAGACACTTCAGTGATATTTGAGGTAAGGGGCTTGTTTTCGCTGCAGAGTTAGCCTGGATTATGCATCCTTAAGCTCATTCTCTGCTCTCCAAGAGTGCACAGGGAGGGCCAGAAGCTCTGTCCAGGCTGCAGCAGGCACAGGCCCGGGGCTTTCAGCAGCGCTGGCACTTGGCATTGTTGTGCTGGGCAGAGCAGCCCTGGGTGACTCGGGTGCAGCCCTGCCCAGCTGCCTTGGCACGGCCCTGGTGACAGCACTGCAGCACCCACACAGATGGCATGAGCTCAGCCTTACTGCTGGCCCTGCCATCAGACACAACAACAAACCTTATGCAATCCCCATCACTTTGGGGACAGAGAGCTGCTCCTGCCTCTGCTCCACTTCCTGACGGAGCTGTTTGTGCAGCAACTCGGGAAAACGGATCAGAGAAAAGACTTTTATTTTTTAAAAATCAACCAAATAACCCCCCTACTTGTTTTGTGATTTGTTTTTTTCCTTCTCAAACTCTATTGTCTCTCAGTCTGGTTCACCACCCTGCTGCAGCAGCAGCCTTGCTGACACCCAGAGAAGGGCAGAGGGGTAGGAAGGGGGACTTGAGGAGGAGACTGCTAAATCCTGCTTAGGTATCACATGAGAAATCCACAGCCTGTGCTATCCCCAATGTAGCCTCAAGGCACATTTCCTTACAAAGAGTTAACACTTAATCAGGCTAAAGACTTTTGCATGTGAGTGCAGGCCAAGTCAGCGGCCTGGCTGGGCTTCCCAGAGGTGCAGGGGTGACGATGGGCCCACAGTCACCGTGAGTGGAGCAGATGGAGTTTTCCCTCCTGCAAAGAACAGCTTCCCTGGGCACTGGGAAATCATCAACTGTTCAGAGCAGGGTCCTTTAGATGTTGCCTTTGCAACAAGTTCCAGACTTAAAAGAGTCATGGGTCGTGGCCTATGTGCCACACACAGATGGAGTCTCCAGCCCGCAGTCCTTTCTAGCAGCTCTCCTTCCATTTCTGTCACAGGCACATGTGGTTGACACAGCAGGGAGAAAAGTCTCACAGAACAGGCTGCTCAGACAGCCTGTACCAGCTTGTCCAACACTGAAATGAGGTTGATTATTTTAACTCTTTTCCTTTTGCTATTTCGCTGTTGGATCACTGTTCTGAGTTGGCAATGTGTGTCTGGCTTTGAACCCCAGTGACAAAGTCACCCTGAGCAGCCCAGTGACATGACCAGGAGAGCTCACATCCTCCAGAGTCAGGGGTTCACTCTGTCAAAAGCAGTGAAGCGTGTGTTACTCTTTGCATTGAATTCTCATGTGTGTGTGTGCAAAAACTGGGTTTTTTCCATCGTTGGCACAAAACCACAGTCACACACACCTGTTCATTTCAATTCTTTAGAGAATTTTCATTGTTTTAAATACCATGGCCCCAACAAACAAACAGATATGCAAGTACCCCTTTACTAGCCCTAATAAAAAGCTGAAATTGAGTCACAGCATTAGAGGGCAGGTGTAGGTGTTGGTATCAGCGGGAGAACTGCAAATACTCCAGCCAAGGACACACCTACACTCCCTGCCATCCCAGCAGACGCCTCTGATCCCCTTGCCCAGCTCCAGAGGCACATCTCACCAGCAAGGAGCTCACCAACAGCCAATGAGGCATGGGACACGCGTCTGTGACTGTCACTCTGCCCTGGGGATATCGCACAAGGACAGGTAATTGGCTGCATGGGTGAGTGTGCTGCTAAAAAGATCAGGAAGCAATGAACTGGATGGTCCCCCTGGTGCTTCCTTGCCTTTGGCTGCCACTGGGAAGCTGGCATGAGAACTCCCCTGCTTGCTCTCAGCCCTGCACCTGCTGCACATTCCTGCCTGACTGGCAAAGGTGACCCTTTCTGCCAGGAGAGAGGCTGCAGCAGCTCCCTCTTTGCCAGAGCCACTCCTCACTGGCACAGTCAACACCTCTGTCCAAGAAGTACATTTTTATTACTGCCATTAACAAAAAGAAGCAGCTGTTCAAACAATGTATAGTGGCAAGTGCTAATACTTTGAGGAAATATATTCAACCACAAAATGTTCAGCACATCTCTTCCCTCTGTCATAGAGGGTAAGAGAAGGACTGAAAACAGCTGAGTGGACATTAAGAGCTCACAAATGCCTTATTAATAAGTGTGTTGGGTCTAATGATCTGTGAAACTGAAATGAGATTATTTGGATTATCTCATTAAACAAGAATAATAGCAATAGTAACCGGGTAGTAATTAAGAGTGGGCCAATCCAAGGACAAACTAAGTAATAGGGCCAAAAGACTCTTAATTAACACTCTGCTTGTTTGTGTCTGTACTTCTACACCCAGAATTTATGAAGAAATTAAAAACAGTGGCTAACGAAAATATCTGATTTTAACAACCAGGAAGGAAGCCACTGGCTACCCCCATCTGCATGGAGCATTCATGAAAACTAAACAATGACTAAATGGTGTTATTTGTGCACAGCCAGCCCTGAGGAAACAAAAACATGTAGCCAAAACGTTAAACAGTTTTCAAAGGCTCAGCAATTAACAACCAGCTCCGGGCAAATCTGCAAGGCAGGAGCAGAACAGAAACAGTCCATAGTCTCAGCCTTTCTCAGGCTTTAACCACCAGCCCAACAAAACCATAGCTTCTCCTCAAAGCTTGAGAGCAATTCCTGAAGGGTTCAGTGCATAATTTAAAGTGAAACACCACATAGATTTTACCTTTTAGGCATTGTTTATATGTAGGTATTAGAAGCTCTTTGGCTGAGGCCAAAGAACAGGACACCTCTGCAGGCTCACAGGGACGGATGGGGCATGAGGGATTAAACATGACAGAATCAGCCTGAGTGGCATTAGGTCAAAAGGTCCCTGGTATTGAAGCCTGAAGTAATTACTGTTGTGCAAAACCCACTGCTCCCCTTGCCTTCCCTAAATACTCATTACTTATCAGGAAAGCAGGCACTCTAACATACAGTTACTGGAGTTATTGTGTAAAGAACATGAACTGCACCCCTACTTAACACACTCATCACTCTCCATTGAGAATGGTGCTATTTGAACCTTGCTTTCATAGCAAATTTGAACTGTAAAAGAACTATGGGGGGTTTTTAATTAATTAAAAAAATGACAATGGCTAATAGACATTTGAAAGATAAAGAGGAAAAAAATGCAAACCCAATGACTGCTCAATTACCCCCAAGGGTAAAGAGGCAGACTAACGTATGAAAAGCACAGAGTAATTCAAGACTGAGGGAAGAAACATTTGAACAATAATTAAAAGGGAAAAAACAACTCTACTAAAAGTTCCTCTGAGAGGAACTACAACAGTGCCACATATAAAACTAATTATCCTAATTTTCTGTTTAACTTGCCCCTCACTGGGCTTCTTGGGCTGTGGCCTGTATCCACACAGGGCAGGCCAGGGCCTCTCTGTGCCAAAGCTCCTTTTCCTTGGCTTTCCCCTCTTTATCACAGACCTATGTGGGTCACATAGCAGGGAGGGGAAGAGAGCCTCCCAGAAAAGGCACGGGTGGCAGTAGCCTCCTGCTACCGGGACCACACAGACTCATCCCACGTGCAGTTTCCCAGATTTGCTGGCTTGGTGGCACCAGCTAGGCGTGGAGGGAAAGCTGCAGGAGTGCCCAGCCTCCTCCAGCACGGTGTGACCCACACACCCACTCACTTGTGTGCTGCCCTGAGCCGGCTGTCAGGCAGAGCTGAACCTGCAGTCGGCATGGCAGCAGAGAGCATTTAAAAGACAGACACGTGCCCTGACAGGGATCCTCTCCTGCCTCCCCTTCCCGCTCCACCTCCATCCTTGTGTCAGATCTGGTGCCCGCAGACCCAGCTGCAACTGCAGCTCCAGACTGGATTGCAATTCCAGCAGCACCAGGCTGCTCAAAGGGTAAACTGCACCCTACATTGCCACTGAGAGAACTTCTGGGTCCCCTTTGCTGCAGGGTGGCAAACAGTGATGCCAAAAGTGCCAGTGGCAGGAGGGGGAAGAAGGATCAGGTAACAGAAAACAGCTGCACACCTGATGAACAGGGAATATATCCAAAGTGCACAGACACAGAGTTATTGCTCCTCGTGAGATCTTCAACCCTAGAGCAAGTTGAAGCCTAAATCAACATGAATGAGGCTTGGCACTTTTTCCAGCCGTGGAAGTGGGGAATCTTTAGCAGATGACCAAGATACACTGTCTTGGAGGCAAAGCGGTGGAAGAGACAGCACTCAGACTACCCCAGCTACATCTAACGGGCACAGATCAGAGGAATAACACACATCAGGACTCCAGGCATTTGAACATACTCCCTGATGAGTTTCAGTGCTTTGATAAGTGCAGGAGTACACAGGGACTGGGGAGCAGAAAAAAAAAGGCCACTGCTTGAAATACCCAGCACAATCTAATCCATGGTCTATTGCTGGTTTTGTGGCCATAAAAACGTGGAGCGACGCCACTGCTGCAAACCTTCAGGACAACTACACCTTAACACTTCTTCACAGCATCTGTATCTTCCCATGAAAAATACACAGCAAGAAGGAACTTCCCATTATCTCCCAGCTCACAGGAGAGAAAATATTAAGACTAAAAATACATCCATGGCCAGTTCTCTTACACACATTGTGTGCTTGTACCTACTCTGTAGTCTGATGCTAATAGAGCTTTCTTTCACTTCTAACACCTTTTTAACACAAATGTTTAAGGATTAAAAGTCAGGATACTTAGAGGAAGGTTTATTACTCAGGGTATTGTGCCTAATAAAAGTTCTGCATTTTAACACTGGCTGGCACATATGCAACATGTTCTAGGGTATCTTAAAAGCAAAAATTCTTGCAAATTTGCCTGATTCTGGGAGATGGAGCTCTGTGCAATCCACAAAGTGTCCGTTGTGGAAGTTCCCGTGCAAGCTGCTGAACCAAATCCAGTAATGTGTCTGTGGAAACACCCCTCTAAATCAGCATTTCAGCACATCTGCTTTACTGTTGGTGCTGACTCTTGCATGACCCACCTCTACAGCTTTCCAAAACAGCTGCTCAGCTCCTTGTGCTTCCAGAGTGAGCCACTGCAAAAACATCAGAGTGGAGTCCAGTACATGTGCTGTTATATCCAGAACTGCTGGGTAAACCTCAGGTTCACCATCCCAAATACCATTTCACTTGACCTTCACTGCAGAGTAAGTGATGGGGCAGAACCCTCCAGTTTAACCTGGCTGTCTGTGGCACACTGGAGCGAAAAACACGAGCTTGTGCAGGACAGTGGAAGGAATAATCTCAAACTAAACTGCAAGCTACATAAACAGTCCTAAACTGCTGCATGCCATGGGATTATCCATCAATGTGAAGACCTGCAGCCAAAGCCTGTGTTTTGTTAGCCCATATCTATCATGGCATCTGCAGTGTGACATTTCCGATTACAGCTGCTTTCAGAGCAGCTTTGCAATTTTGTTGGGCAGACAAACCTAATTGCTGTTTAATACCAAACAACGCTGCAGCAGGACATGATTGCTTTGCTTAAATAACATTGTTCCATTAAACTGCTCAGATTTAGCCCTATTAGTTGGATCTCTGAATCAGAAGCAAGGCTGACAGGAATCATTCCATGAAACAGAAATTTTTACACGACTGATTTGCAGCTCTCAGAGTTTTATTAAACAGCTGCAGAAGGGACTGGTCTTTGTTAAGAAGAGGAGACAAAATTTCCAGAGATCACTGAAACATAGAATTTACCCATACTTTAAGGAAAATCATGTCTATTTGGCAGCTAATTGAGGGGATTATTGTGTAGAAATTTACCACAGAATTTGTAAGTGAAGAAGTTTCAAATCTGAGAAGTGAGAGAGTCTCAACTGTACAAGAGGGTCAAACTCCTTAATTTTCCTGCTTTTTATGTCCTCCTTTCCTACATCCAAAGCTGTCATACACAGAAAGACAAGCTAACAGCAGGAGACCAAATCATGATCTGCTCTGAGATGACAGGAGCACTGAGTTATGTGCCCCACAAGAGCACAATCAAGTAGACAAATCTCAGAGAAAAAGATGGCTCCACTTCCCTGGTGCTCCTTTAAGGGAGGAATGACCAGCCCACTCCCCACTCTGGGCAGGAAAAGGTTGGGGAATGGTTCCCTCCACTCTTAGCCTTGTACACACATCAGTGCAAAAGGAATTATTATAATTGTCCACTGCTGTCCACTAAGAGCCACACTCTGGGATGCTGTGCCAGGAGTCAGTGCCATGGCCTGTGTCTCCAAAAGCCCCTGTGAGTTGCCTCCCTGCTCAGCTCTGCACCACTCCCCACACAGGCCATTTACATATAAACACCTCACTCTATTTACAGTGCAACTATCACAGGCTCACAGGCAGGACAGAGACTGGGATCCAGGACCTTGGAGCTGGTGCCAAGCTCTCTCCTACTGCCCCAAGAAAACTCTTTCACTGCTTTATTTCTTTGTCACCCTGCAAAGCTGGGGGGTATCTACTCTATTTTCACACAAACCACTGAATTTATGGGTCAAAACTACTACATAAGAGCTGGACACCAGTGAAATGCTGTTTCTGCAGCATTACATTTGCAACACTCACATTTGGTGAATTCTAGAAAACTGAACACTCTTCAGAAACTGACTATTCTCAGGTCATTACACAACACTCACAAAGAATTTGGGACCACTGAAACCAGCACCTACTTGCACGTTACAGGAATGTTATTTTTTAGTGAGGACATTATTTGTTAATCATATATGGTTTTGAGATCCTAGCTTAACTGGGACTACCTAAATACCATTTTTAAATATTATTCTTGTATTGTTTGTCAGATACAGCTCTGAAAATAACAGAATACTAAACCAAAAGAGAATCCAGACCTGAATCCACTGCTGAAGAAAGTTATCAGGAATAACTACCTAAGTGATGTGTAAGGAGATATCAGTAGCATGAGTTTGAGGTGGAATACCCAATATAATGGATAGATAGATAGATATTGCTCCACCACAAGTCTCTGAAAATTTATCAGTCCTAGTTTTGCCAAGGCCAGCAGAGCTGAGCAAGATGGAGTGGACTTTAAAAAAAAGAAAAAAAAAGAAAAAAAGGCAGATGCTATGGTTTATCTGTAACAACAAAGCAACAGGAAAAAAACCCTCAGGAGGAAACAATTTCTTTTATAGCCTGTATTTCACAACAGCTTTCAGTGTGCCCCTGTGTCCACTAACATAAATTGTACTGAAAGAGGTTTCCATCCCCTTTCTTGCAAATCTCAAATGCCTTCACCATCAGAACTGGTCCTCTGAGATTTGGGTCCTTCCCAAGTTCATTTAACCTGATTAATTTTTAATGGCTGTCACTGGTTTCTTCACCCAGTCAGTCCGCAGCTTCTGCAGTTCAAAACACCAGTCACCCTCTTCCCGCTCCGGCATAACACAGGAGTCGGGATCTACGGAAATTATTCATCTGCATCAGAAAGAACTTGAAGGAGCTGTAAAAGAGATTGATCCCTGACAGCTGCACTAAACTTGAAAGCTCCTTCCTGGCTCTGAAGAAGAATAATTCTGACCTGAAAAGGGGTCTTGAGTGAGCAGCCTCAAAGGGAATGAAATATCAGCCTGTAAAACCAGCAGTCACTAGAAAACTCAGCTGATCTTTTAATGTAGGTACACCTCGAGCCTCAGGCACAGCCAACATAATTACCTGCCACCCAGTATTTCAGCTCAGGGGCTGAGGTAACAGGCTGTGCTTCACTTCCTTTGCCCTAAACACTGAGCAAGCCTCCAGAGAGGGGCTGCCAGCTCTTCTGTAGTCACCAGGCCCAGCAGCACAATGTACAATGTGTAGTTTATCCTCACAAGCAATACACATTGCCATGCCATTAACATTATCCTTTCTTATCGATTCAGCTCCAGTTACAGCTGCATCTATGCTGGGTAACATCTCTAATAAATCTCGTGGCGACAGGAAAGCACTCACACTAATCAGCAACACTGTTCATTACAGAGTTTATAGATTTCTAAGCAGAGGTAAAAATTATCCTGAAAGCAGGAGAGGGGGGAGAGAAAGAGGGAAGTCTTCATTTATCCAACTGCAGCTACGTCCAGAAATCCTTGGAAGCAAGGAATGGACATTCACGGACATACCACTAGCGCAGCAAACGCTGTGGAAGCGTTTCCTGCTGCCAAGATATGTGCTGGCGAAGGAGGGAGGTTACCAGGGCACAGCCACGTATTGTCATGCAAATGTCCCGAGTTATTGAAGGGACTTCCCAGCAACAGCCGCATTTTTTCATGAGTTTGATCCCAGCATTGAAAGGGGAACAAAACAACTGCGTGAACGTGAAGCAGCATTAGCCTAAGCCAGAATCACCAGCTATCCCAGAGCCCGGCGAGCACCGAACCTGCCTTTGGTGAATTCCATAGGCTCTACTGCTCTTTATTTAAGTGGGAACGGGGAAAGAAATCGGCCCTTGAGCCCCAAGAAACACGTGAGGTGCTTTTTAACCATACTGTGTTTCATGATCTGTAAGTGACACTGAAAACAGTGGAAGAAAGTGACACACAAACCATCGCCCCGAAAAAAACACGGTGCACTTTTCATTCACTTTTTGCTATTTGGCATTAACTTGGAAGAGATGATGTTGAGCTGAAAATTAAAATGCACAGTGGCAGAAAATGAAATTGGAAACAAGCTGTTTTTCAGAAAAAACAAAGCAGCACATACTTGCAGCTCTAACTTTATAAACCCAAATAATTTCTTGCCTTTTCTGATTGTCACTACAGTAGCTTGGTATACTTTTTTTGCCCCTTTTCAGCTAAAGAAATTCAGTTTCCAGCAGTGGCAACGGAATAACAGCAGAATAACTGATGTTTAAGTTTCCTTACTTGGAATAAATTACTAAGGTTTTTTCATTTTTCACAGAGGTACCTGTAAACAGGAACTGTTGATCAGAAAAAATTCAGAGGTAAAAGATGGTTTATTTGCCTCCACAACAGAACCAGTCACACACCACCAAAGCCTTCAGAATAAAGAGATACCCAGCACTAAGAGAGTCCTCTGGCCATGACTGAATCAAAGCTTTCCCTTAAATCCCTATCAAGGTTAATCCTTTTCACACTTAACAGTCTCCTTTCAAATGCTTTCCTAGAAATAGAGGTGAAAACTGCACATGGCATATATTGATTTACCCAAATACCTTTCTGGACTTACCATTCCAGACTGAACAAAACATGAAGGTGTGTTCATACATTTGGGTGCTGCCCTAGCTGACCCAAGTCAGGGTAGACTAAACTCATGTTACCTAAAGGAAAGGAAGAAAATTGGCTTCACTGATTTGCAAAACAGAGGGCTGTTCCTCTCTGGGGAATGAAGGGCCAAGAGAGATGGAAGTGGGGGAGGCTGAGAGCTCCTTTCTGATGTGTGCCCCGGCACAAGGCAGGAAAAAGCTGGGATAGGAAAAAAAAATAATCATTGTTCAGATTTGTACCTGCTGGGAGAGCAAAAAGTGCCGCTGGAGGAAAAGGCAACACTGGAAATTTGTAAAAGGCTGCAGGGAATGAGGCAAAAACAGCATATTCTGAAGGTTAAATCAAGGCAAGGAAGCCAGAAAGAGATGTGACAGTGACAGGAGAAAGCAAGAGGGCAGTGGGGCCCAAAACCTGAGAACACCCATAGTGTTAAGGGAGAGGGAAGCCAGAGTGGTGCCTGGAGATAACCATGAAGCTGGGACGGCTTGTGCTAGCCCTTAGAAATGAATTTTGAACAACTATGTGCATGTCTGGATTTATCCCCATTATCACATCTCTCCAGACAAGAGAAGTTACAGTACATTTACAGAGAGCAGAAGAAAGATTCCACTAACTCTCCTGGGCAGCTGGATCACCAGTCCTGAGCTGCCCAGGGCAGTCCTGGAGCTCAGAACATGGCAGAAAACTTAGCAGCCTACCTCAGAGAGCTTCACAGCCCTGTACCACAAATGATGAATTTACCTGGTGCTTCCAAGTGACCCTTTTCCTCTTGGAGCACATCCCTCTGACACATTGCTCAGTTTCACAGGGGGTTTCTCAGGGGTCTGCCCTGGCATATTTACATCCCAGGGGGGATTTACCTATGCCCTGCTTGGCCCCACTGTTCCCACAGCGGCTGCTGAGCAGATAACCCTGGGGTTGCCCTGGGGCGAGTGAGCTCAACTCCTGCTGTGCCTGTTCTGGTAATTCAAAAGGTAAGGGATGGACAATCCCTGGGCTGCACCAACAGCACCAGTAGGTTGAGGCAGGGGATTCTGCCCCTCTGCTCTGCTCCAGTGAGACCTCACCAGGAGCACTGCATCCAGCCCTGGGGTTCCC
>VZTZ01033588.1:0-12327 GCA_013400955.1 Drymodes brunneopygia
TTTTGGACAGTTTAAGAGCTAAATGTTTCTAATCTGAAGAAAATAAAATACTGCAGAAATATTAGCAGTCAACTGTTCAGTCATATAGCCTATGTCCTTAGGTTAAATGTGGTGTGAAGAATGAAAGAAAAAGTAGTTTATGTTAAATTTAGCTTGCTACAAAAGATCTTTTTTGCTTCCTTTTCAACATCCTAGAAAAGCTAATTTGTCTGAGTCATTCAACATCTATTTCTCTCTGATTTTTTCCTTTCTATGTCCTCATCTTTTCCCTAAGTTTCAGCAGGTATTTAATGAATGCTGACATATTGATAAGAAGGTCAAGAGATCTGCCTCCAGCTCCTATGTAAATATGTAAAAGAAAATAATGCTACACAAAGTCCAAGTGACACAATATAAACTTCTTGCCATGGACTCATTATACAGTGTATCATATGAACTCTAACTGTAAAAAACTTATTTTAGTATGACAGACTTTAAATTAGACATTTTAAATGAGTATGAAATAATTTCACACCTTTTTAATGTGGTAAAATAGGTCTTACAATTTAAAATTAGAGAGATGAAAATACGGATTTTACAACTATCCCAACTTTGAATTGGACTCATGGACTGGATAAAAGATGAAAAAGCTGAAGTTGCCTTCATTCAAAAATTATTGTCAAGTAGGCACATGGCCACCAATCTTTAGGCAAACTGCCTTAAGATTGTAGGGTTTGGGGGTTTTTTTTCCATTTTTGGAAAGGTCATAAAACTACTGATTTTCCTTCCATAAGCCATGTTAATTGGCTGTAGTTGTAACAGGAATTTTTTAAAAGGCTATCTCTTTAAAAGTTATATATACGCTGAATAAAAATATTGCCCAGTAAGGTCTGAAGTTGTCTTTGATGCAGTTCCATCTGAGAAAGTCACCTTAGATTTTGGGCTTGATTTTTCCCATAGTCTTAGATGGACATACAAACAAAACAAACCAAACTATATGTTCATTCATATACATGAGTATATTTGGGCATTTTACACTAGGGTATTAGCAACCAAAGATGATTTCCATTCCCTATGCAAACTCTTATCAAGTACCTCAGCATCACAGCTCCTCAACTGTGCTGTTTGAAAATGAAAAGAACTGTGACATTAAGCTACCTTATTAACTTCAGATATTATTTGAAGTGCAAAATGTTTTGAACTGATCACAAATGCAATGCAGCAACTATGAATGTTACCTGTCTTGTTGTTCAATATCTCCTATTCTTGTTTCTAATAAAAACATGTACAACCAAGTAACTTGGGCTGCTTTTTGTAAAAGGCAACACATCACAGACACATCACATTTTTAGGATGCAACACAGCACGAATGCAAAAACTCGGAGCACATATTTTCCCTTTCAGACGTGACTGTTGTATGATGCTCTTGAATACTGAGCACAGAAACTTGGGCTAAATTTGATGTGGTGCAGAGAAGGAAACAACAGCTAAGCAAGTAAACCAAAACAAACACCTAGCACCAAAGACAAATTGTCTGGTTTGGGTAAATTTTTAATTAGGAGAAATTTCAGAGAGATCTCAGTGCTGGAGCTGGACACCAGCAGAGTGCACAATACAGAGCACTATAAAAAGTTCCCAATAAACTTTTTTTTCAGTATTATAAATTTTTTTTTATATTGCAAATTTTTTTTTCAGTAAGGACCTGCTGTGGTAAAGAAGCAGGAGAGGTGATTCATCCATTCACTGGTAACCCTCAATGCAGTGTGCACTGTTCAGTGGGGCCACAAAACCTCTGTTTCCCTAAGAACTGCATCTATGTTTCTGATTTTATCCTTCTGCACAAGCACAGACACAGAGGAAATCTTGCTATAATCTGTCACGGTTCTAGAAGGGTTAAATAGTTTCCAATTAAAACCTAGTGTTACTTTGTTTAATTGCTTGTTGCAGTTTGTCTTCAGGTAAACAAAGTCACTGCAAATATTTTTCATTTAGAAACTTATTCTTCTTCTCCAGAAATAGTGTATGGACTATTAGATTATTTGCCCTAAAAACTATTTATGCTGTGCTGTTTTTTCTTTTTGGTAAGGGAATTGAATGTTGTGGTTTTATTACTATCAATTTGCAAGGCCTTTTCCTCTGGCTACAGTATTAATGTAGAAAAGAAAATGCTGCTTTGCATAAAAACTGTTTTCAAGGTCTAAAATACATTTCAGAATTAGATGAAAAAATCTGATTTTTTCACTTAAAAAAAAAAGGCTGGCTAAAATATCTTTAAGCATTACTCTTTCTACATTTGGGCCATGTCTGGCTTTGTAGACATTAATTTTTAAAACTTTGTGAGCATTCAAAGTAACTAAAAAATTACTTGAAATGCAGCAGTCAGCCACTACAAGTTGCCTTATAACACCGCTTAACCAGCAATATTTTGGTATCTTTGAATTTTCCTCTTTGAGCTCAGGCAACATAAGATGCAAATTCAACCACAATGCAAACCTTTACAATAGATACATAAATATTGTACACAAACAAGAGGCATGTTTTGAATTTGAATTGGTTTCAACATTCTGAATGATTGGGCATAATACAGGTTTACTGGGGTCAAGGATGTGTGTGTGTGTGTGTGTGTGTGTTTGTGTATGCATTATTTAAACCAATAAAATCCATAACAAAGTCCACAAGCTAAACTTAGCTCAACCCTCAAAAAAGCAGTGCAAATTGTCAAGCACAGTGAAGTAGTATTAGAAGAATATAAGCAATTCACTGAAGAGCTCTAGGCAGTCTATCAACTGTTTAGCTCTTGGTTTCCTCATTTATATGGAACAAGCTCATGTAACCTGCTGGTGATGGCAGTGTTGCTTCAGTAGAAGAATCAGAAGAATGAAGTTCTCTCCAGTGAATAGGTTGTGGAGACAGGGCTCCTCCAGTTTTTAAACAAGGTTTCCATGGGTATGAGGTTTGAGGCGCACTGACAGTTTCAAAAACTGCATTGCATTTGTATACTGTATACCTAATCTCCAATAAAGGATTATAATCTTCAGGGGTGTCAATTGATACCCTCCACCAGCACAAAAGTCATCATAAAAGGACAATTTCAGAATCACTGAATCTAATGAAAGGGAGAAAGCTATAAAGCACACAAGTCTGTGGCTGTGATTAAAGGAAGTATCACTTTCTCACGTTGTAAGCACAAACAGAGGCCATCTCCTTCCTCTGCATCAAGCAGCCTGTTCTGCATGCTCCAGCATTTCAAGATCCTAAACAGAGGATTTTCTTCTTGTTTGTTCACAGAGAAAATACTATGGAAAGACCCTTGTTTGATATATGACATCTGTTTGGTCTATCTTTGCTTCTGCCTTCCCAAATTAGATAAAAACAGTAAAAAATTTCATTTTTGGGTACTGCTGAATTCAAACACCATTTTTTTTAGTGGATTTCAAATTAGCTGAAGTTTGATAAACATGAGCAGAACATGAAATTTTCTCCATATAGGATCTGCTCTTACAGCTTTCAAAATTCCAGTATTCCAAGGGAAATACCAACAAGGATAACCATAACACACACTGCTGACACTCAAAAATGTCCTTTTCCTCTTCAAAATGCCAACAATTCCATAGCTCTCAAAAGAGTTATCGATGAAGACTAAAATTAGCTGTAAAAGTTCATCGCATCACAGGCCTTTTCAAGTGTATTCTGAACTGAATTATAGCAGAATTTTAATTTCATCACTTGTAAAATAATTCAGCCCTGTGAACAATGGGTTCTCTGAGGATTTATTCAGTTTTTCTTATTAACCTCTGCCAGTAGAAGTAAAGAAGAAAATTCTTGCATCATCGGAAAGTTTTTCCCTTTTATATATTTACTGCAGTAGTGACCCTATGGTTACAATCCTGTCCTTTAATCTCTTTTTACTATCCAGTGTTTGTGTGTGTTATTGAATAGCTGCCATACATCACCCCAGAGGAAGGGTTGTGCTTCAGTTTTGGATAATGGATTTTCTGTAGCATAATAGTTTTTTACAGTGATTTACCTTATCAGCAAAGCCATTAAAGACTGACCCCTTCTGAAATTCTACCCTTTATATGGTATCAGCTTGTTACATCCATTTCTACTATTAATCTCTTCAGTTTAATAGTTGTACTTAATACAACTTGAACATCAAGAGTTAAAGAAAGCTATTAAGCTGTGGTACTTGCTGGATGATGCATAAATGGAACTGAGATCCAGTGTTCCACAGGCTTCAGCATATTCCCTTTCCAAACCATTCCCTGTTGGCCAAATCCACAGAGGACTATGAAGACCTTTTACATTTGCCTACAGCCTGACTACTGAGACCTCCTTCTGGAATCAACAGATACATTTTGAAGTTGGTCCCAATTGCTCTGCTATTTTGAATAAGAGCACTCAGCAGAACAGCTGCTTTTACTCATGTTTGTAGTCTTCCTTTTGCAATTCTCCTAGGTGAAACCTACTGTCTGAAGGGAAAGAAATGAAAAAAAATCTCTTCTCTCAGAAAAGTACATAGGCATCCAAAGACAGAAGATTTTGCATATTGAAAAAGGGAGAAAAATTGACAACAAAAATATATCTGAGAATGCAGAGGTCACTGGATCCAACTTCACTTTGCCAAGCACAGTCATAATTATCAGAAGCTGTCAAGCATTTTGATAAGAATTCTCCCTTTTCCCAGAAAGTTAGCTCTTTTCTAGCTAGACTGTACAACTACTTTTTAAAATACTCCACCAAAATGTATTCATGCCTGATTTCTCCATTTACCTCTCTGCCAGCACCAGATTTTAATAGATTCTTCCTGCTCTGGCACTTACTTGTGTCTTCATGCATTTAGAGAAAATAAACACAGTCCCCTCTCCCTTCTCATTTTTCCACATTAATTATGTCATCCTCTTCCAGATCTCCCTCATAAAGGAAGCCACTATTCCTCTGAATATTGTAGATGTTATTGTTTACTGTAAGTTGAAATCATCACCTGAATATGAAAAAGATAAAAGAGACCATTGCAGTATAAATTTATTTTCTCTAACTCTGCTGGGAATTTCTCCTTCACTGTCCAGAATAGTTTAAGATTCAATTTGCCTTGGGGGATCTTGTAATTATTGAGTCCCACTCAAGGAAGGGACAATTTTCAAAGTTGCTGCTTTATTATACATGATGNGTTAAGCACCTCTTCCCACCACCATAAAGTGGCTGGGAAAGCATGAATTCATGCTTTGCATGTCTCTAGGGCTCTNGAGCCATAAAGAAAAAAAAATAAAAATAAGAAATGTAACAAACTAGAATGTAGGAAAACAGCAGAATTTCAAAATATTTATATCCTTGTAAACCACAGTCATACCTATACTATATATATTACATATATAGTATATAATATATATAGTACATAATATATATACAGTATATAACTTTAATACTGATTTCTGGAAATGTCTGGACTTTTCTGTATATCAAGCAGTGTATTCATACTTTAGATGGCAATGTAATCTTTGCCTACCTCTACAGTAAGTGAATAATAATCTGATAAATGAAAAAGAAATATTGGATAACAATTACCTGGCATAGCTAATATTCAAAAGATGAGTCTTTCTAAGAATATTAAAAACATCCCTAAATGAGGAGTCTTCTAAATTGCATGTTAAAAATTGAATTGTACTGTGAAGTAAAAGTTCTATTCAGCAAAGAGAGGAAAGCTGACCAGCTACTGTCAATATAGGTTGCAAGAGAAAAAGCACACGGTTGAGGAATTAGGAAGATGTGAATCACTAGACTACTGTTCTTTAGATCTGTTTTGGCTAAAGGAAGGTATCTTTATGTATTTTTAGCTGTTTTTGTGGGGTAGTATGAACATCCATAATGGACAGATATTTGAGTAAGATGCCCACCGAAGCAGCATACCACTAATAACACAGCTTTTTCTTGTCTTAGCAGACATAGCAAAAAGCAACAACGAGAAATGCATTTATGTCAAATTTTTGCCAATTATTAAACCTCCACCACAGTTAAGCACCTCTTCCCACCACCATAAAGTGGCTGGGAAAGCATGAATTCATGCTTTGCATGTCTCTAGGGCTCTTAGATGTCTCAGATTATAGATCACTGATATGCTTCTTTGCCTGATATTTGATAAATTTAGGGGTGCTGATTTGAGAAAGAACCCTTTTCTGAGAAATAATATTCAGGAGAATGATCTGGAAATATGTTACCAGCTTTGGCAGAGAGCAATATACTCCATGATATATTCCTGCTTGTTCAGAAGCAAAACCATGTCTCATTTAAATTTTGAAAATAAGATATACTGTGTTTCCTTTTGTAACTCCTTTCCAGTTGTGTAATCAAGTACCGTCACAGCACTGAATGGTTTCAATATGGTCCCACAGGCACAGAGAAGTTTCTTTCCCTCAGGGAGCAGGAAATCTACATTGGAACATTTTGCAGGCACATTTCCAGACTGCCTGCTATCCAAAGCCTGGTTTTGATCTCTCAAGTGCTAACAGGATTTCCTTCCTGACCTTGAAACCACTCAGTCTCCTGACTGAGAAGCAACCATGGTAAATTTTGGGTGACAGAGGACCACCCTTCCCCAGAAGTACAAGGCCAATGCCTCAGATTATTTGTAGAGTGTAACACCAATACAGTTATAGCCTCTATAGCCTCATCATCTTCCTACTGCTGTTCTACAGCTTTGCCAGCTACTGACACAAAGCAAGATACTTCCAGTTCTTCAAAGCTGTTTAATGAGTGATGAAAGTTGATAATAGAAATAATTATGTGTAGTGCTCCAAAACTGACAGAAGAAACACCTACGAGTATTATAATCCTATACTCTTTTCCAGAAAATAAAGAGATATAGAAGAAGGTTGTTTGACTGTGCACAACTATCATCTTCCTTCCAGCATAATAATGGTTGTGTATCTCTATAATTAAAGATAATGATAGACCATACAATTTGTACAGCGATTAACCAAAAACAAGATGATGCTCTGTGCTGCCAAGACAAAGACATCCATCACTGAAGTTTCTTGCTCTCGTATTTGGAATTTCCCCCCATTCTATTTCTGCTGCCTTCAGCATTACAGTATTTGTGTTACTCCAAAAAAAATTCTCAATTTTGACAGTGCCATGTTAAATCTAAGTTGCTCCATTATTTCAACCTTAATAGAACAGTGAAATGAGACTTTTACAATTATACTTTAGCCAAAGAAGCACATTTATCTCTAATACCTAGAATGTGTTGAATGTATGTCCTGTAATAATAAATACTATAATCCTTACAGATGTGCTCTTCACTAATGCCGTTGCAGATACTCTCATTATTAACTCTACATACCTAATCCCTTTCTGAATACCTGATTTCTGTAATTTCTATAATTATATAGATTATTCAGGCTAGCTATGCACCAAATAAAATGGTATTTCTTTCCTAATGCTATTTCTCCATTCATTTTAACATCCATTACTAACATGGTACATTTATTTCTTCTGATGTGAGATTTTTGAGGGATGTTTTGGATACATTCCTTTGAGGGGAAAAAAAAACCCAGACATACTATAAAGGTTTTCCATATAGTGACAAGGACATGTACAAATGAGCTTACTATTTAACAAGGAACAGCTCAGAACCCTGAATATCTGCTCTGTCTGAAATACCTTTACCTATACATACTTTACATTTGTAAGGGGATAAAATATAAAGCCCAAGATACCAAAAGAAAGATTTCAGAAAACAACAAAAGATGCAAGCACATTTAAAATGCAATGCCACTCTAATTCCCATGTATTTTTGTTGAATGAAATTCAATGCAATTTGTCTTTTGTTTTTTTTTTTTTTGATAACTCTAAAATGTGGATTTCCTGTATATTTGGTTAAAAAGTAAAAGGAGAATATCAAGAAGTAAGGCTAGAAGACCCATAGTTACCCTAGCTTCTGTTTGTGTTGAGGATTAAAATCCATGACCTACAACTGGTTTTCATGTAAGCAAACAATAAACAACACTTCCACTGTATAACGTAACCACAGATATGCAACTGTCTTCCTGGGTTTCAATTTGGAATAATATTTGTTTTTCTTTGGCAGGAAGCATTAGGAATTTCTCCTTTTCTCTAGAGCTATTTGGCTTAAATTCAAAGGATTTTTTGGATGCACTGTCATCATGAAAGTGCTTTATGTATATTTAAATTTCCAACCCCTCTGTGGAGAATGCTACTGAACATTTCATTGCCTTTCATTCATTCCATTTTCACCAGAAAAGTGCACACTGCCTGTTTTTCTTCTCAATGACTGGGAAAGAAAAAGGACACTGTTTTAGTGATTTATCCATTTTCTTTACAGATTTGATGAAGAACTTTTATTTAATGGGTCAATCAGCATTTTCTATTCCTGATATTTGTGGGTTTCCCCTCACATAAGTGTGGCTGACTCCATGGGCCTTATGGCATTGCATCCTCATTGAAATAATAAGAGCAGAAAAAATTCTAATTTCAGAGCAGGAATTATTCATTGACATCCCTTAGCTACTCTGTTAAAGCAAACTTGCTCCTCTTTTGTTTCTAATTTTTCACAACAACACTTATTTGAAGAATCAGGAATACCAGTGAAATACATTAGCAAGCTGCATGTGCAAAAAGAAATACTTTTGGTGACGTTTGCCCACTTTGGCTACCAGAAAAAATCAGTATATGAAGTTACTCAAAACACTTTTAATGGAATAAAATTCCATTTACTTTCCTTTTTGTCTGAATAAAGGAAGAGAAAATGCTAAAGTTTATTCTGAAATGGAGCAACCTGATAATTTTCATTGTTTTTTTCAAGATGAAGGATGAAAAGGGTCACTCATTTCACACTGATATCTCTTGAACTTCTCAAAAGTAAAACAAATGTGGCTGCAGTCCAAGAAGCTCAAGCAGTCATCCAAGAAGCTGACAGTATCTTTCAGGAATGAAAAATGACTGTCAGCGTGAGAGACAGTTCTTAGTTTGCCTGTCATTATTTACTTCTAAGGTCTGACTAGTTTGGGGAGATGTCAAGGGAGCAGCTGTCAGACTGAAGGCAACAGAATTGGGAAAACAACCTAAACTTATATTTGAATTATGATTGATCATAACCTGTACTATGCAATCAGATAAGTATAATAAGGAGACAAAACAAAAAAGAAGTAGTTGTGCTCTCTCAGTTAAAATATTAGCAGTAGTATAAAATAATAATTTAATTAATAGTTGCTCAGAAATATTCCACAGAAATGAAGTCTCGCTGAAAAATAATGATTTGCTGAATTTCAGGTCTCTTTATAGCAAACAAAAAAAAACCTTATTTACATTCGTAACTGGTTTGATTTTTTGCATTTTTTGCCAAAGAGGAACAAAGCTTGAGAATTTGAAACATACTTATCAAATTTTCATTCTTCTCTACAGTTCATCTCAAAGTATCTAATAAATAATCAGTAAGTATAACATTCATTTTTAAAGCTGAGGGAAATAAGGGACTTTTCTAACAAATATCACAAAACCACTAATAACATTCACTAGTGAGCTGAGAAAGTGTCAAGCTTTTCTAGCTCACAGTCTAGGAGTGGACTATGCCTTTTATTCAGATTGTTTGTGCCTGAGCTATGAGTTAATGATGTACCACTTCCTTCAGACTGAATTCAGTTTAGCGACTTAGTTGATTTCTGCTATCTAAAGCTGATCAGTGTTATTTTTTTTTTTTTTTCTGCTCAGGGCTCCGTTATCTGGGATTTTAAACTGATGGCTAATTAAAATAGTACACAGATCAAGAATTTTGTATTCCTAAAATAAATCTGGCATATCAGAAATTTGTTTTTTGCACATACACAAAATACACTCAGGCTTTTCAAAAAAGATCTTTAGAGCCATGATATAACTGTTGAATGTTGTTTCTTCAGCATAATAATCTTGACAGGTTTGTATTTGACAACTTTCTGCACCACAGAAGAAATTCAAGTGAAGCAGAATTATTCATTTGCAAACATCATGATTTCTTTTTTCATTATATTAGCAAAACATGAACATTTCAAAGATGAAAAAAAATGTCTTCTGAAATTAAATGTCAATATCTCAAAGCTTTTCTCAAAGCTTTACATATGAAGCTAAACTAAGAAGTTTAAAAAAAAAAATTACAACTTACATCATTATTTACCTGCTCCTGTGTCGTACCACCTACCACTATTCTAATAGCAACTTTTCACCGCATCTAGGCCTCTCTCTATAAAGTTGTATACATTCCTTTCTTTTTCTTGCTTCACAAGAATGTATGCAGGCTACATGACAAGAATGTCAGACAATTTTTCACCTTTATAAATGCTGGATGTCAGGATGGTGGTGCTTTACCGATACACTGCAAACATTACTGAGTATGTGCAAAGATAATAGGTTGATTATTCACAAAATCTGTTAACAAATTGCTGTTTTGCAATTTGCTAAGTTGTGCTGGGTTTGGCTGGGGAGGAGTTAATTTTCTGGTAGCATGTTTAGATAGTATGGGGCTGGTTTAGATTTCTACAGTATAAGTATAGCTTGTTATTACCAGAACCAGTTTGTTATTTCCAGAGCTATTCTGAGCTTTTATAGTTTCACTGCAATAAGCCAGTAGCCACCAGTTTTTGATTCCTTCAGGAATTATTTTTGGAATCACAAGGTATATACAAGTTTACCCTATCAGTAGAAAAGCAGTATTATTGTTTTCACTCTGTTTCCATGGTGAGTTTTGGTGTAATTTTGAAAGTTCTCTTACAATTGACCTGCAACAGATTAACACTTGCTTACAAGTACCAAAAAAAGAAAAGAAATATATAATGTCCAGCCAGTTTATCAATGATACAACCAACAAACAGCAACTCTCAGTATTGTTCTAACCATTAAATATTGTCATCTCTATCAGATTAATCTTGGTAGCATAATCAACATTAAAGCAAGTAATTCATCTGGCAAATGCATCAGGATAAATTATTTGGAATGTATCAGAAACAATAAATGATCTCAGAAAATCTAACTGAATGTTCCCAAGGATTAAAATTTATTAGAAAACATCCTAAATCTTAGGCATTAATGCTAATGTTACATTTCCTGTGTGTTTCAGGCTCCACTTTAAAAGGAATCATGCCTATCACTGTAAGCTTTCAGAAAGACAAAGTAATACCAAAGAAGTTACTTAATTTTTTTCCTTAAAGCCTTAGAGTGCAAAGCATCGCATGTACACACCTCACCAGGGGGACTGGGAAGAATCTTTCTCCCCAAAATCTGCCAGTGTCTCAAAAAACCATACAATGCTGAAATTCTTCTCTTCCTTATTTATTCATTCTGCTTAATTTTACAACAAAACAACTCTGATTTGCAAAGGGTATCTGGCTTTTACTTTTTTTGTGTTTGGACTATGTTGACCTAATATCTGTGATCTTTCAGTGAGACTTTTACTAATATTACCCCATTTCATTTTACTCTCTTTGACCTAAAAAGTAGCATTAGTGAAGTTTGCTAGAATGTTTGTGTTCAATAAAATAGTTGTTCTTATTCGCTCAGAAGCTACACACAAGGCAGTACAGGAGAAAAGTTCTTAAGAGGGACAAACTGAATTTTATGGATTTTTCCCTACAGTAGCAAACAAGCCTTACACCTGTCCTGTGAAAAATCAGGCTCCTCTTCAATAGCCTCTGTCTGAGAAACAAAAGTTCTCCTAAGGGTAGGGCTCTGAAGCTCAGCAAGTCTTATCAGGGAAGAAACTCTGACAGTAGTCAGCTCTTCCTTCAATTTTTCATTTCAAATGTAATATTTTTCCTCTTGGTAAAAACAAAGCACAAGGAAAAACTGCAAAGCATTTGTCATACAATATTTCTTCAGAGCCAGATAGCATGTTCTACAAAAAGTCTTTGTTACTATTTCCTTTCTTGCCATATTCTTCAAGCTTTCATTTGAAGTTTTATTTCTGCAATCTTCTGTAAGCGTTATTTCCGTAAGTTTATTTCTCAGTGAAGGTCCTCTGCACACAGCCAGATCCCAAAATTCAAGAATTTGGCCAGTCTAATCTATTAGTACATATCATGATCCTACCATTCCTGTAGGATTTCATCCACGAGTTTACCAATTTGTCAATACATTGACAGATAGCAATTCTTCCCCTTAAATATATTTAATTTCTTCTTCCCCCCCATTCATCAGGTCTCTTTGAACCTTTCTGTGCATGTGGCAGACTTCTCTAGGTTTGCAGCCTCTTACTTCAACTTTGGCTTTCTATATATATACTGCTTTTCCATTTTTCTTTTTTCTTTATTTTTAATCTAGAAGAGTACATCCAGGTCTCAGACCACTGATTTACCTTGATGCAGT
>VZTZ01033590.1:0-38737 GCA_013400955.1 Drymodes brunneopygia
TTTTTCAATTTATTGAAAACCATGAATTTGTATCAAAAGTCCCTGTTTAGGAGAATCAGATTTAGAGAATATCGTACAGTCTGTAAATAAATTCAGAAAGTTAATTTTAAAATGCTCTGACATTGTTCTGATATATTGGAGGTAATGCAGTTATTGATTTAGGTTCACCAAGCATAGATTGGATGTTAGTAAGACATTTTACTGAAGAAATAGTTTAGTTAAGAAATCAAATATTATCATAGTTTTAGAAAACAAAACAAATTACTTCCACCATCAGATTATCTTGGAAGAATGAAAGAAAGAAGAAAATATGCTCAAATAGAAATTTTCATTCAGATTATTCTTTATCTAATTTCTTAAGAATTCCAAGATACAATTATTTTCTTAGATTTATATATTCTTTCACATTTGACTCCTCATATCTTTATTATTTCAACACAGTCTTTCATAGTGTATATAGCATTTTTCTGAATAGTTTTTTAAAATATAACACTAAACACACTTTCTTTGCTTTGAATATATTTGCATAATATATTCATTTTATCAACTCATGGTTTTTTCAATAATTCAATAATTTAATAACAGACAAGCCTATGTCATGTAATTTTTCATAAATCTGCTTGGGGCATCAACCATGTCTCTAGGATACCTGTTCCAGTGTTTGACCACCCTCACAGTAAGGAAATGCTTCCTAATGTCCAGTTTGAATCTCCCCTAGAGTAGTTTTGAACCATTCCCATGAGTCTTATCACTGGATCCCAGGGACTCCATTCCCCTCCACCTTAGAAATGTGTAGAAAGCAACAAGGTTGCTCATTAGCCTCCTTTCCACCAAACTAGACAAGCCCCAAGTTCTCAGCTTCTCCTCACAGGAAATTCCTTTCAGCCCTTTCATCGGCTTTTTTCCCCTTCTCTGGACTCACTCAAGAACCTTTAAATACTTCTTATATTTTCATAACATCTGATTCATTATATCACTACTGCATTTCACATTGTTCTATAATCTTGCTGTGGCCTTCCATCCTCAGTTATGGTCTTCCATCTTTCTTTAAAGCACTTTCTAGAGATGCTTAACATAAGACTTCTGACTAAGAGCATGTTCATTACATGTTGGTGAGCTCAAGACCTTAAACTGCCATCGATTGATATGTCATATATCTTCCCATGCAGCTTGGTCCTGTTTTGATTCTGTGACAATTTTACAGTAATCAATCACATGATAATCAAATAAGCCAATTAGATATTTCAAATAATATATCTGGGTGGTCTTAATAGTGAAATATAAATACACAATTTTGTCTGTGGCAAATACATAACCAGTTGACTAAACACTAGTCCAGTTTATTCTTTTCAGTCCTTCTTTTTCAGCAGCTAGAAATAATCTGTTTTAATAATAAAGCAGACACAAATTAGCAGCAGATCACAAATTGTATGATAGCTTCACATCGTGATCTCAGCTGGAGTTTTACATGATAATAAAATTGCCCAACTAATCCAGGGGTGTCAAGTTAAGTTATTCAGTGATAACTGCAACACATAGATGAGGTCACAGCAAGGTTGAAATTTGATTTTTACTAAACTACATTTATCTCCTTGAGATTCCAGAGCTGCATATGAATATTCATACCCTTGAAGGCAGCCGCTGCATTAACAATGCCTAAATCTGTATTAAAAATGTAGACCACAAGTAGCAGACAGTGATTTTTAAAGAGCTAGCAAGTAAGAGATAAATGAGTGACAGAAGCATCAGAACATAGGGAAATGAGTAAGGTATGCAGAACAGTTAAAAATAATAATGGGGAAATCACTCTATTTTTAATTTTTAAGAAATAATATTGATTTCTCTGAAAAACATAAAAAATAAATTAATAAACCCCCAAAATATTGGGACTAACACTGGAGTTAGCTCTCCTCTTTGCATGACTGCTACTGTGAATAGCCACTGAAATACTTTGCTGTTTATCCTTTTGGGCACTGAGGTGGTTGTACAAAGTTTTCAGTAAACTTTAGCATGGCTCTGATAATGGAACAAAAGGACAGAATTGCAAGTGATGTCTAGCTACAAGAGTGCTTTGGAGTGGTGAGCTAGAATGATAATGTGTCGCCGGTGGTGGCCTGGCAGCCGGATAGCTAACCGTCCAGGGTGTGTCGGTCCAGCCTAGCCAGCGGCAATCCTATGCGTCCTCGGTAGCCTGCAGCAGCCTGAGTCAGCAAGGGTCAGATGCCTTTTCAGGATCCAAGCTGATAGTTACACCCAGTCAGGCGATAGTGTATTGAAGGGATTGTCGGGGAGGTGTCACTGTCGGGAGAGGTCTCCGGCTGGGGATGAAATAGACACACAGCATCAGGCTGATCACTACTGCCCAGGGCACCCGAGAGCCAAAGACCCCGAATACCCAGTGCATCAGACTTTTATTGAGGGACAAACATCCAATCAACAGGGGTCCAAGGAGGGACAACAGGAGGGACAAGGGGATGAGGGCCAACTGGGAAGGAGAAGGGGAGGAGTGAGGATGATTGACAGTATAACAGAACAATGGGGGCGTTGTACTTAACAGAAACTTCTAGAACAGGGGGATTGACAAGAGATTGGCAGGTGGTACAACGAACTGGGGACAACTGGCCAACCCCCTCGAGACTCGGCCCCTTCTGGGCCATACCACTGAGGGCTCTACCCCAGGGGAGCTTCTAGTCTTTATAAACTGACCATAATTTCCGAGAGGGTGCCGGCGTTCTGGGGACAACAGGGGAAGGGGACTTGGGAATCTGTACCACTGCCACAATAATGTCCAAGTGCACACCTATACACACAGCAGCTTAATAACACCCATTACCTGTAGCTCTGTTTTAGAGGACTCCCTAAGCTGATTTGAGGAAATCAAAAAAGATCTGGATCTTTACCATGGTAAAGACCATAGTGAATACCACGGTCCATTGCTGTACTGAAGTAGATGAGAAGTGTTTTAGCAAACAGTGACACATGAATGAGGATTATTTTAACTCATCTTTTCTACAGATTACTACAGCAATATGATATTCAATGAGTTTTACTAACATCTGAATGCCTACTTCTGGAAATGGCAAGAAAACATACTTTTTCCTTTCCTATTTATTTTTTTCTGGCATATTCGATGAGCAAGTGTTTTGAAAAGTTACAACTGCCTTAAACATTTCTGAGGTCTTTAAATATCATGTGAACAAACTGATTGTGATGGAACAAATTATAAAAATGTCATTATTAAATTAAATATTACTTTGACAGATTGTAGAGTAGACCTTTCTGCGCCTTTTCCTTACAGAGTTTACCTCACATACCCACGAAAAACAAACCCTAAAATAAGCAAGAAAATCAACAGCTATTTTTTTGTTTAAAACTAAGATAACAGATAAAGTTCAGACTAAGAACAGAACTTACATAAAAAATCTTAAAAACAAATTTATCTCTGTGAGTTACACTGGAAGTCAGTCTGTGTTTCTGCTCTTAGAATCCAGTTTTGGCAAATACTAAGACCTTTTTCTTACTCTTTCTGTTTTTGATAGGCACCACCTTGTCCTGTAGCAATTTATCTCACTAAGCATACAATTTCTCTGAACTGGTGTTTACCTTTCCCAGAAAATCCTGCTACTGCCATTGCAGCAGACCACACAAGTATAAAAGAAACCCTACTCTCTTCTCAAGTCAGTGCCTTTTAAAAGGGGGATAGCAGGCAGTACATATACTTCAAATGAGTAACAACCATCTGTTGCTGCTGTAGATGCAGTGGAAATTTTCACAACTACATTTTAGTTTTGGATGTGAAAATATGACCCACATTTGCATGTGTAGCCTTAGATAAAGCTGTGATAGTACATAAGTGGTCAGCTCTTTGAACTTATTGAGAAAATATCTGCCACTTTTTATACCAATATACCAATATACCCAGTAAGATCCTGACATTCACATCTCTGGAAATACGAAGATTTGCATATTTATTGATAATATGCATATTTCCTGTAACATATTCCTGAAGACTATAAAGCAGCTGCAAAGACACTTTTCTACTGAATTTATGTCTGGCTGTGGAAATAGACACTGGGAATGGGAAGAAACTGCAGTAAGAACACATGCAAGTAATAGATGATGCTTAGCTCTAAGCTGAAGGGCTATCTTTAGCTGGAAAAATAGTTTTACCTGGCCTAAGCAATGAGCGGCGCCTTATACCTGCAGTATTATGCAAACATGGACAGTTCATCTGACTCCAAATGACTTGTTTTGGCACTCAGGGACACTAAAGACTAGGAACAGTGAATAGCAATAAGACTGGCTAAATATCAGCCTCATACGAGTCCTTGGTGGAGTCCTTTTGTTCTCCTGTTGTTGCTTATGAGGTTGTATATGTTAAGAGGCTGCTGGGGGGAAAGGAAGGGATGCATTATCCATTTCTTAAGTTAAAAAAATTAAAACCTTTTGTTAAATAAATTTCTGTATCTTTCAGCTCAAAGGCTGGGGGTCTTTTTCAAAGCTTTTGTTCTTGGTAGATGCAACTCACACTTCTTATAATAATATAATACAATATGAAAAAAAAAGCCCCTAAAATTTAACAAATACACCCTCAATTTTTTTGAAGGACTTGGTCATTTCTAAAAAGATCACAACTTTATTAATATATTAGCTCCTTCAGCAGATTAAATAGCACAGTTCATTTAGTAAGAGAAGTGTTGACACTGGTGATACTATTTCATTAGATGTTAAACAATGCTGTATTGTTTCCCATAAAAAACATCCAGTTTTGACCTCCTACTTGATTCTTTAAAAAATTTAGATGTTAATTAAACAACATGTGGAAAAGACTCAAAGACATTATGTTACTGAAGCTTGGAGGAAACCCAGTAAACCCATTTCAGCCCAAAGCACCATCCAGGGAACTGAAACAAGTGTGTGTCAGGATGTTTAATATTATAGCCTAGGGGGACATAACACTTGCTATATGTGGGAAGTAAACAGCAGGGCTTTTCAGTAAAAAATGAGACAGAGAAAAAACTTGTGATCACAAAACAGAAAACCATATTGCCAATCCAATACAAATATAAGAGCTTCTCCACAACTCAAGCTGTGCCTTTCCCAAATAAACTCTCATATTTTCTTTTGTGAAATTTATTTTTTGTTGCATAGATAGGAAGAACTGAAAAAAACAAAAATTATTGTTCTTTTTCCAGAAAGTATCTTCATAGAAAAAACTCTTGCCATGTTTTTCACTTTAACTGAAACACCAGATGATTATCTGATTTACCCTCTATCATATTACTTAAAATAACAGAGCAGAAAATGGAAACCTTCAAAAGTTCAAGCCCTCTTCAAAAATATAAATCAAAAATATTTGCAGGGTTCCTCATGATTCCTAAATTAAGAGAATTTTTTTCAGATGTGATTTCTGGGTATTAAAAAATTATATTTATGACTATTCATTACCTTTTGATTTAATTTTTAATTTTTCTGATGATTCAACCTTCCAAAAGCATGTTATCCTCCCACCTGAAACTTACATTACAAACTAAGTGTAATGTTCCAGAAGTTAATTTTCTAACAAATAACTTCACCTATGCATTTGCATTTTTTCCTTCAGATAGTTATTAGACTCTTTATTCAGCAAATATTGACTAGACAATCAGAACAATAAATTGTATTGGTATCCTCTTTTAATAAATAAGAAAACAACAATTTCTAACTAAAGCTTTTCAGGTGAAACTGAACTGTAATTTAGATTTGTGTTTCAAACTGGTGAAAATGTCACAAAATGACTGTCCAAGGCACATCAATATTCTGGATTTCAGATACAGTCAGGAAAAAAGGCTTTGCATTTTTGTAAGACTACATTATAATTTTCTTCAGGGATTTCATTCCCTCATGTTTTAAATAGTGTCAGCAGGGAAGAGCTCAGACAGTCTTATTGTCTGAATAGATCCAATAGCAGTTCTCAGGTTACTCTTGTTTTCATATCAGCCTAAGTAAATTAAATGCAAACGGCTTCAGTGGTATAGAGGCTACTAGCCAGTCGTGGAAGCTAACAGTAATTTATGAAAGCTAACAGTAATTTATCTGTGTTATACTCTAATAACCACAATTTCTCAGACCCCTGAAATTACCAAGATTCATTGTAGTAAGAGGCAATAGGGTGAAAGAAGCACTTTGTCTCTTGTCGGCTTAGATTTCTGAAGTAGCTTGATTATTTCAAGTGATAACAAATACTGAAAATTAGTCACCAAATCAAGGAGATTTGAAAGAGCTTTCATTGTTGAAATCCTTTTTGGTAAATAATGATAATTTTTTAGGTCTGGTTTTTGTTGGGTTTTTTGTTGTTGTTTTGTTAATTTTCTTTTTTGTTTGTTTGTTTGAGAGAGTTGGGTTTATTGTTTGTTTTAGTTTTTTCAGTCATACTTAAAGCCAAGGAAGTACAGAGGGAAAAAGACTGGGATAGAAATGCAGCCCGGACTTAAGTATGCTTTACATTCTTGTAAAAGAGTGAGCAGAATACTACTGGGTAACTGTCCTTAAACAGTGTAATACTGTTGAGTGACTTTATGTCACTACTAAGTTAGGCTTGTTAAATTATATTTTCAAACTTTGAATTTTGTCACCTACTCTGGGTATTGAATTCCTAGCCAAGAGTTCAAAATATTGTTGTGGTTGTTCCTCACTTGCAAGTAATAGAGTCCCTTTCTGAATCTAGCCTGTTTGCAATGGACACAACAATCCACCTCATAACATAGAGGAGCAAATAAAAAACATGACTTTAATGCTTATAAATGGCCATTAAAATCTGAGTAGAAAATTTTAGTTCCAGTAAAGGCTACTTTCCCATATGGATGACTGAAAAATTCAGTCAATAAAAATAAATAAGTAAATGAAAGCAAATTCCATCTATGTATTTACAAGTACTTTTCAAGTAATAATTCCATATTTAAACCAACAAAATTTGTTGCAGCACCATCTGGCACTAAAAAATTGCTAAGTTCTATGACATTTATTTCCATCTAATAATTTGACTGAAAGGTTACACTGTCTTGAAGTAGCAGAAAGAATTGTGCTCATGGTAGAAAAATTTGAGGTGTTTTTTTTTCTCCCCAAATAGTGACCGACGATCACAACTGGCATTTTCACTTCCCTTGTGAAACTCTTCCACCTTCCCTTAAAATCATTCATTTTAATGAGCTGGATTTATTCTCCTTGTTTACCCTTTGTCTGTATTGTGATGGATGTTTCTTACTTTGTCTTTAAAATAAGCAGTATAGGAAAATATGTTAGTATGTGGATCCCCCATTCTAACTTCTTTGATAGCACAAAGTTTCGACTAATGATGCCAAACACGACACTGTGAATGAGTGTCTGGCTGCACCGAATTGCTTCATTTAGTGTAGGCAGCATAGAATGCTACCAGAATAAATCTGGGATCATTAATCCAATTGCTCTATAGTGATAACTTTTCAGGCAAGAAACTAGATGTGTCTGCAATCTGAATTAAATGAGCTCCACAGTCTTTAAAACACCAGGCAATACAAGACTGTATACTTTAAAACTATGGTTTTGTTAATGTGTCCACACTTATACATGAAGACTGGAAATAACATTCAAAGGTTTTTTGGTTTTCTTCTTCTAATCACTATGTTGTCATATAATTTTTACATATTACTTCAATAGCTGAAGACAGATTTTAAATCAGAAAAGGAATCAAACAAGGGAGGAAATGCTGTGTAGGCTAATTAATGAAAAGAGAAAGTGAACAAGCTAAAAGCTTACCACTGTATCAGAAGCATGAAGGCCTGAAAAGTTGGTGTTGCACACATATATACATATGTATTTTGTACATTTTATATGCATACCTTTTTGTGTAACTGAATTGAAAAGCAAGAATTTAGTTCCTGTAATGTATTGTGAAATGTCTGACCTCCTAAATGGGTTCAAGTGTAACTTACTGTTTCCCATCACAAGGTCACTGCTGTATTTAAGAGCCTTGAGAAAAAAGATAATTGATTGAGCTGATCTATGTGCCTTGCTCATCTCACTATGCCTATTTCTCATCTGCCCTGGGTTAATCACCAAGTCCACAGCCTGCTGATGTCCTCCATTACATCATAATTAGAATAAGCAGGCAGAGATGGGGAAAGCTGGTGAAATTATTCATATTTTCTTCTGAAGAGCCAGATGTTGCTGGATAGATTTCATTTAATTCTACGACAGTTGCAATAATAGTCTCCATGTGCAGAGAGCTGATAGTGACATCGATAGCAGGGAAAGTGAGCTGTGCTTCTTAGCTAGTTAGCTATGTTTATTCCTTTTTGGGGATCATCTCATCCTATTTGCCAATTATAGTAGATTGGGGATGGATTTAACATATACAAATGAAAAATACTTAAAACATAAATCCACAGAAGTTGAATTATGTTCTCTTATATAAAAGCTTTACTGTGTGCATCTTATGGATAGTTAACAGGCTTGATTTTTTTCAGATGAAAATTTCATATTTGGTAACATTATCTAAGAAACAATATATACCAAATTTCTACATGATATTGCTGAAGCTGAGATATTGTTTCTGTTCAAAGTTTATGTTTTTAAAACTGATGTTGACGGTGATGAATATCAAGATGTCTAGAGCAAGATCACATTTTCTAAAATGCATTTACAGTTTTCATAAACAAAAGTCAATCCTTAACTTTCAGAGATAATAAAATAAAAATATAACAAAACATGGAATGACTGAAAGAAATGTGACACAGCAGACAAAAAAACATTCTCTTGCATTTGAATCCAATTATTGTTTTGCAATTAATTTGAATGTAAATTGTAAAATATTTTTTTGTGATTTAACCTTAGGAAACTGTTTGCCTAATATTCATATATTGCAAAAAGTGTTACTTCCATTCAAATGGAAATACTGACAATAATATAAAAAAAACCATCAAGCAGAATATTCTTGTCCTGTAAAAATTAATACAAAGCTGCTCTGGGAAGACCCCACTGTGGCCTTCCAGTATCTTACAGGGGCTTTATAAAAGGAGGCAGACAAATTTCTTCCTCAGGCAGATAGTGACAGGACAAGGGGCAGTGGTTTTAAACTGAAAGAGGGCTGGTCTAAATGAGATGTAAGGAAGAAATTGTTTACTGTGAGAGTGATGAAGTACTGGAACAGGTTGCCAAGTGAAGCTGTAGATGTCTCATCCCTGAAACTGTTTGAGGCCAAGCTGAATGGGACTCGGAGTCTGGTCTAGTGGAAGCTGTCCCTGCCCATGGCAGTGCAGTTGGAATGAGAGGATCCTTAAGGTACCTTCCAACATAAACCTTTCTGTGGTTCTATGACTAGCTCTGGTACAATTATCTCATGTAGTGATATCGCTTCTACTACTCTTAGTGACTTTTGCTCAGTTTATTCACAATAACGCTTCAGCATACAAGTATCAGTAACTGAAAGAGAAAAAAAACACACAACAAAAAACCCCTATGACATAGAATTTTCATTCAAGTATCTTTTCACAGAGCTGCTTCACTTTTTACTTCTGTTGCTTCACTTTTTATCAACTAAGATTTCTGTCCAGGTATGTACTATATTCAAGTGTAAATACAGTTGTGACCCAAACTTCCCTATCATTTGATACATTCTTAATTGAGATCATAGTGTTGATTGCCACCACCTGATCACCTGTGAGGACTCTTTTGAGTCTTCATTAGTAAATTAATTTTACAATGCTATCTTGTGGTCTTGGTAAAACAAGGCATACTGTACTAGAGTCCCATAGCATAAGGAAGCGTAGAATATAACAAAAATACATTTTCTATTCATACTGCTAAAATTAATGACCAGGTGATTTCTCAGAATGCACACTGTAGTGTATAAAATCAATAAAAAAATTGTGCTGAACAAACAGGTTTTTTGTGATCAAACTTCAACTATTTGGATACTTGGCATGCTTATGTAAAAGAATTGCTGATTATTTGTTGTGGAAGGCATTAAATATTTTATTCATATTTGTTATTTCCACCATAAGCACAAATGTAAAAATCAATTTCATAAAAAATATAGTTAGATTATGATATAAATTCTGACATAATTCCCATGTGGTAGTCCAAGGAAACTTAGTAGCTAATAAAAAGTTTCTCTTGAAGAATGAGGTCTGAAATCTTCATGAAGATAAAACTTTGATTACCAATTGATGCTACCTTAACGAAGACAGACAACAGATCACCTTGAGAGATATTGTAGATACCATCCACAAAAGCAAATATTTGAAACAGAAAAAAAAAGCAAAATTTCTTTATATATGTGATGTGTCCTGTCAATCAAAACAGGGACAGACAGAAGATTATTTTATCAATATGTGTGCAGATAATTCCTCACTGTGCTACCAAATGGTGTTTCAGTCATTAATAAACCCTTCAGGGGTAGCTTTCTTCCCTATTATCACTAAACTTTTGTACATTTTTATTTCAAATATTTCTGTGCTTTTTCTGATTATCAAATTATAAACAGAACTTTTTAATTCTGCATTGACCAGGAAATTACAACTCAGTCCCTTTCTAGACTAGCAGTTTTGCACACAAGATCATGACAAGGGGATGCTGAGCCATTTGATGCTCAATCATGACAGCAGTAAGAGTCAAAAAACTAGCTAAATTGGATATCTTTAAAAAGTTTAAAAAATCTTTTATGCAAAGAGGTTGCCATTTATCCAATGTGCAGATGCCCATGTGAATTGTTTATCTTCAGCTGAAATTTTGCATGGGTAAATACTATAATTACTAAAAATATGTGCATGTTGAAATACTCCTGCTAGAATGTTGATAGATAGATATATTGTACATAGATATATATATTGTAAATAGATATATATTTTAATGCTATATAATCTTCCATTCATTCAAGCAGAGATAACAGGATAGGTAGTCATTACATGTCAGAAGTACTAAAAACGTTTAACTGTAAAGAAATGATCCACAATACAAAGCATGAGATTGATGTTTTGTATGTTAAGTCTGTTCTCACTCTAAAATAATTACAAGTATAAACAAGAATAAATCAGGTAATTTTATATAAATTTTTCATCTAAAGAAAAAATCTAAAATTTCTTTAATTTTTATGCTATGTGGAACTCAGTGGAGCAAATGATACTTTCTTTTTCAGTCGTTACTGAAATTTATTGCTGGTTGAAGTGCAAATAATAGATTTTATGATTATTATTAAATACTTGCATGTTTATGCTTGTAAAATAAATTCCTTCAATTGTTTTAATTTTCATATCACATTTAACTGCTAAAAAGACAGTCACATTTTAAAAAATTCAGAAGGTGGAGTAAAATCTTATTCATAGGAGTTGAGTATTTGTGACTGATGAAGGTAGACAGTGTTGACAATATTTGTCATTTTACTATTAATTTATTTGGGCAAAATAAAGTAGATAACAATTACAACTGAAAAAATAGGAAAAAAACCATCTACCTAACACCTGAAAATGTTGTTGCTAAATTAAATACCTTAGCACCTCTTTCAAAGTTACTGTTTACAGTGTACTCCAGACAGAGCGCCATGTACTCCCTCCATCCACTCCAGTTGCTGTTTCACATAAAGGGAAGCTCCTCTTCCTTGTCTTCCTGTCCTGTCCTTCCTAAAAGAGCCTTTATTAAATTGTAAGTCTTACCAGTTTTTTGCAGCGCATATAGCCTAGCCCAACACACTACTCATTTAATTTTCTCTTAGCTTTGAGACCAAACTGTGCATCTCTATTCTGAGTGCTTATACAGTTTGCAGAGTGAAATTTTGTGACAGTTCATAGAAATTACTTTACTTGTATCTCAGTTTTTCTTTGAAGACAATTTTAGAGCCCATGCACAGGAAGCAAAATTTTCCGTTGGACCATGCTGTGCCTAAAGAAAAGTCTATTCTATCCCCCTAATAATGTGACAATTATTTCTAGGCAAGTTGCAGGTGCTTTGGGTTTTTTTCCTATATATTTGACAGTATTTTATTTAAGAGCTTTTAGAGAAATGGCTCTGTTTGTTTAATCATTTGCAGGCTACAATGTTTGCTCCTTGATTTGCAACAAAAAAGGCTTTGCATCTGCTTGTAGCAAAATGATGGCATTGCATTCACAAAAGCAGAACTCTTTCTTTCTCAGATTCTGCTTTTTCTGTCTAGATATTCCCACACCCCACCAACACATACACAATGAAGCTCAGTTTAGAATATATTTTATGCCACATCTTTGAGGGTACTGCAAATGTACTTATGACTTACACAACAGACATTATTTTCTTTTCTATCTCCTTTGGTAATAATCTTTCCTAGTGAGGCACAGCAGTGTGACAAAACAGTGGACACTGTTGTGGCAAACGTGAGAACTCTCATTCACTCACAGTGATGTGTTTTGCTGTGAGTTTTCAATGATCTAGCTTTTCCTAACATAGGTTACACATTGGTTTGGAAGATCTCCAGTAAATATCAAGGTAGTGCAGCTTTGTCAAAAACTCTGGAATGTATCCTTCTAACTTTGTACGAGTCTCAGTACAGCAAGAGTTAGAGCTGGGAACAATATTAAATAGTTTGCCAGTCTAAAATGTTTGGCTTGATTTTTTTGCACTGTCCTCCCCTCTGAACTGTATAATATAGAATTCTATTATGAAAAGGTAGAGTTCTAGAAATTTTTTGTGGTGCAAATCATTATGAAAGCTGTTAAAAGACAAAGAATTAAGCCCTAGTATCTCACAGAGTTGGTAGTCAGCCTTGGTGACTATAAACCTGTCTGAAATCAGTGTGAGGTCACATGAAAGATTTGTGACTATTTCACTTTTTCTTCTGTGAGACAGACAATATTATCTGAATTTGTGAAGCACTGATATTAAATAACTGATACTTCAGAAAAAACAACCAAATAAAAAAAAAAAGGCAAAATGATCATGTGCCACTAAAAAAAAGTTGCATTATTATATAACATTATGAATAGGCACAGTTGCCATTGAAAAGGTTTACCAATGAAAGTCAAAAAGACCAAAAACTGGTGATCAATATGATCATTTAAATGCAGAAATTTGCAAACAAACAAATAAACTTCTTTTGAAAAGTCCATATTGTCACAAGAATTTTTATCTTAACTTTGCCCCACTGTTATCTTTATTTCTCTGTCTCAAAAACTGCAATGTTGTGACAGATCTCTCTCTTTGTCATGCATTACTGTCGAAATCAGATGGCTCCCAGAAGCAGAACATTCTATAATCAGCTTGAGCTAAACTAATACAGATGGATATTTCATCTTAAGCTTCATACTTCATATGTGCAGCCATTCTATGATAATAGGAAGCTGCTAATAAATGATTATAGAATCTTTGTTTTGTCAAATTACAAAGCTGACTACGACAAATATATCCTAGCCTTGATTCCTCTGATTAAACAAAGTTGATAAATATCTAATTTTAAAATTATACATATGGTCAAATTCTCAAATTATGCAGGTTTTTACGCATGTAGATCAATGTAAATAGTCCAGTTTTCTTAACAACTTAGCAGTACATCTCATATTAGCTACTAGATTCACCTTATATAACAAGACTATGAAAATACAGGTTTATTTTGTCTATAATTTATAGTTTGTCATATTTCTGTATGCACTTCCTCATGTATTGTTTGACACGCATGCCAAGAAGAAGAAAGGTAAACAACTCTAACTTGTCACATATCTGGGTCACCATATTGTTATGAATAAGCAAGCTGCTGCAACTACTGTATCTCTTTATGAACTTTTGAAAGTTAATTTCATAATGACATAATTTGTGTAGGGCACAGATGTTCACCTCCAATCACTCTTAAGAAGAACATAAATATAAAATATTTTGTTAGAGAACTCTACAACAGTCTGTATATAAATCAACTCCAGACACTAAATACAAAATTAACTGCAGGGAGAACTCTTCAGCAGGTCACAGTAAATTTTGGGTTGAAATATGCTCTTGGCTATCTAGGCTGTAGCTCCACTGACCTTAAAGGGCATATCCCAGGCATCATTCTGCTTTATTGACTTTAATCAAGAGATCCCTTGACCCCTATCTGAAAACATTTATCATAAGTCTTATTCCAATGAAGCACCTCTTATTTATCAGAGTCATGCAGAGCAGACATTATTTTTACAATCTGTTGATAGTTTTTGTTTTAGTCTCAGAAAACATATATAAAATTACGTCTTAGGGTTAGAATTTTGGAATAATCATTAGATATGAAAACAGGTGGTACAGCAGGAGGCTTACATAATCACAAATACAAAGGTAAGGCTGTTATTTTAAAAAATTCCAAAAGTAAGCAGATAAAGGGATGAACAGGTCAAGCACATTAAGAAAAAGACAAAACCAGAACAGTTATCAGAAAGCATGCACTTATGGGATAAATACAGGGGATTAGAGTAAATACATGATAAATGCTAATTTGATTAAAAAGCATCTGCTTTCTCTTGAAGTCACTGGACAACAACTTTGGGGAGTCTATCATGTTGCTACAAGGAATGAAAGTACACTCCAACCAACAGAACATTTTAATATCTTTGAGAGTGTCTAATTTTAAAAGTCTTGTAAATTCATTAACTGATTTATTTTTGCATACTCAAAAATAACTCATGCATTGAAAGAGGAGGTTTATAATTTGTAGAAATAAATGCTAGCCATGAGATGAGATAAAGACAGAGAGGGTATTACACATTAAAAATGTAATATGCTGAAAAATGAAAATCATGTTTAATTATGGATATGACCAGTGAATCCATTTATGTCAATTATGTAAATGATCTAATATAATGATCTAGTGATCCTACTTTTATGCATTTTAACCATTTGTTCCAAATTCATCACTACATTATTTGTATAATTGGTAATAAAGAGGATCTTACCATTATTCCTAAAGAAAAAAAAAAATCTACAGAAAAGAAAGCATGACATCAATTTCTAAAGTTTTACACATTTTATTTCAAAAGGGCTGAAGACCTGTCCTGAGACATAAGTATTTCAAGAAAAGAACTTCAATCAATTTAATTAATTGTCCATTAGCAAATTTTTGCTTTCCAATTCTGAAAAATAAATAAGAATCAAGTAAACAAATATCTGAAAAACACCTTTCCTCCTTACTTCCTGGTGTCTCATGTTATACCCGGTCCCTTTGGTGAGGGGTAGTGCAGGAGTCAGAGCCCAGGGCAGGTTCTGCTCCGTTGCTGTGATGTGGGTTCCTCTATCAGCTGCAGTCCCTTTGCAGCCATACTTCCTCCTCAGCCTCCTCACTGTCTGGGGTGGGTGCTTTTCCTGCTGCCCTGATCTGGGTACCTATTTTGCTTTTCTTCAATGTTTCTTCTTCTCTTGTGTCCCTCCTGCACTGACAACTCTCTTATACCTTTGCCTGTCTCCCTCTGCATAATTATGTCTGTGTCTCTTGAAGAATCAAATCTGAATAAATATTATCTTATTTGGTAGAAGTAGTTCAGGATTTTTAAATTATAAATGAGAATGGAGCCTCACAAACACCTGGGCATGTGTCCAAACATACATAACTTTAACTGCATATTGAAATGATCCTAAACCTTGGGAATTCCATGTCCTAAACCATTTGAAAGGTTACTGTGGCCAGGTGTCATGAATTGGCACAGGGATACGGAGAAGAGCATGGACAGCCTCCAAGCAGGAATGCTAATGAGGGAAGTGAATACAAATCAGCCCAGAGGACAAATGTCATGACATTTGTGAAAAGAACATTACACCACAATGATGTGCCTAAATCATGTGTTTTATGAATATGAAAGAAGAAAACAAGGTTAAGAAGTGTAAATAAGAAAACAGTAAGCTGATTCTAAATAAGTCTTGTTTAAAAGTGCTAGTGAGCACACAAGAATTATTTCTATATTTGCCTTACATTTTCATCTCTGAGTGCCTTTCAAAACTCTGTTTTTTATGGCCCAAGGTCAGGTTACAAAGTAATGGCCACATGCAAAGAATAGTGAATAGTGCTTTGAAATCTGAGACTGCTCAAAGTGCCTTGAATAACACTTGCTTTCTGTTTTAATATAACTTACAAACCAGCCTTCTTGTAATTAGGATGCTCAGAAACTTTACCTCTTCCTTGTTTCCTTTTTTTTTAAATTATTATTCCAAAATGCTGCACATACCTTTATTTTCATGTTCTTTTTCAGAATGAAATATTGAAACTTTAAAGTTAGTAACTGGTCAACTATTTTACCTCTTTTTGTACTCCACATCATCCCTGCTATTGCAATCCTGTGCTTTAAATGAAGCAGATCTCAGAAAAAAACTAGAAAAAAACAGAGTGACTTTTTAATTGAAGATTTTAAAAAAATTAACTTAATTCAAAAATTGCCAGAACCTTTAAACTGAATAGTTTTATGACTAATTTTTTTGTCATCTAAAATTGCTTTTTCATTCTCCTTTTTTTAGTTAAATTTCAGTAATCTTCTAGGACACTACAGTTCTAGTCAAAAAGACATCCACTGCTTTTTAACATCCACTAACAAAGTTCTTATTTTTCAACAACAGCTAACTAAAAAGGTTGATCAATTACCATTTTTGTAGATTCAAGTTGCTAAAATATTAGAAGTTCCTGAGTTTTTTCTGTGCGTCTAATTGCACTAATAAAAGTGATTTGTGGAATTTTTTCACTGGGTTTAATTGCCTACTGGCTCAAAACAGCAAGGAAAAACTCAGTTATTAATTTATTGGAATGAAATTTTTCCTAGAATAACAAACATTATGACATCTTGTGTTATAATTTTATTTTAATAAATAGGTGGAGACAAACAACTTGTTCCTTGCTCAATATTTGCAGTAACAAACCAGAAAAATGTTTTCTGTGTTGTTAAACTGATATTTTTCCCAACATAACAAATATTTTTACACATGTATTTAATTTGAGGCTTTTTTACAGAGTAAAGATATTAAATATACAGTCCTACCAATTCATGAGCACAGGAGAGAGCCTGCTAGCAGCAATTGCCTCGAGCAAAGTGCTATCATAAACTCCAAGGCTTTGATGTGCTCAGAAAGGGTGGAAAGCATAAGGCAGAGTGTGAGGGGTGGGCATGGAAGGGAGCAACTGGGTCCCACACTTGTTTCTATGTTAGTCAGCAGAACAGAGAATGACAGGGTGTTAGGGGAATGCGTTCTGTAACCTTTCAAAAGGAGTCACAGCAATTGCTTTCACATATGTTCCTTAGCTCCCCTGAGGATTTACTCATTGCCTTGGATGTGGAATGATTACTATTTGCTCCCAGCATAGGCCCTACTTGCAAAAACCAGGCTAGACTTCAGAGGAAAGGGAGCAGGAAAAGAATAGCACTTCTTTCTAAAGTGCCATGTACCAGTTTGTTGTAGGCACTCCAAGTTTTTCTCCACAATTGCCAGTCACATGCTTAGAGCTTAAAATAGTTTTAGCTCAGAATCCCTGATGTAACTGGCTGATGGATTTCAGCTGTTAAAAAAAAAAAAAAGAAAGAAAAAAACCGTCACTTTGTTTCCTGCTGTCCTTGGAGTTTTCAAACTATAGATACTGCTCCAACCTGCCTCTCACAAAGACAAAATATTCCCTGCAAGTTATTCAGTCACAGATGGTGGATAGGCTAAGAAACAACATGTGATATAGAAAGCTCAGATTAAAATAGTCAGCTTATTCAAAGAAATAGCTCCTACTGACACTAGTAGAACTTGCTTAATATGACAATCATACCTTTCAACATCTTTTAGTTTTATAATTCCTTTAGACTTATATGTTAGTAGCTAATACTGGAGTAATATTTCAGTTTCATTGAAGAATGGGAGAAGGGTTAGAGAGAAACAAGGTTTACATTGCTGGAGATTGACCATGCCAGAGTTTTCTTGGTTCAAAATTAGTTCAAAACCAGGAATTCTACCAATATTGTAGCTGTTGTCAACAGTGTATAGTAGTTGTGACCAATAATGCCTAGAAAATTAGAGGGGTTTTGGGGGGTTTTATTCTTGAAGGTTGCTACCTTGGAATAATGTTCTGACACTCAGAAAATGCAGTTTTGTTCAGGACCAAATACAAGTCACACCTAAGGTTTTAGTACCTGCTGAAGTATGTGCCTGATTGTTATAACTTAAAAGTGTGTAAGTTAATCATGTGCCTCATGTGAACTATTACAATTTCCTCATGAAGGACACACTGGCTCCCAAGCTGTCTGGATGCATGATCTTTTCATACTGCAGCGTTTTGATGTATGGTATTTGGGGAATCCAATTCTCTGTGTCTACTGGCATAACACCAGGTGTCTCTCAGCTGTCTCTGAGACATCTCTCAAGGCACTGTTAGATGTAAAACTGCAGTGTGACCTTGGTTTAAGTTTACTGAGAAATGTGCAGAGCTGAGAAAGAAGCTTTGCAAATGCACATAGGTTAAAATAGTACAAGAACAGAAAGTACTAAAAGAGATGATTCTGCATGAATGCAGATCATTAGTGACTCTAAGAACCTTAAAAGTAAATATTAAGTGAAAGGGTTTTAAGGCTTAGGAATAAAGAAGGGAACTGGAAGGTAACAACTCAATAACATCAGGTACCAGATCAGTTTCACATCTAGTATTAGACAATAGTTTGGAATAGTTTAAAGTATTAAAGCCTGGAATTTGATTATTTGGGTAATTTTCTGGATATCCATTTACATCTAATCAAAGCTGCACTATTTGAGTCTTCTGGTAAAAATAAAGTAGTACAAACCAGAGAAGGTCCCTTAATTTTTCAAAGGCTTTTTTCCTATTTAATTGTTAATTTGTGAGGACAAGGACAGATTCCTTAATGTTTTTAAAATTTTTACAAGAATATTAATAAGATCCTATATAATTCTATTCTCTGAAAAATTATTAAAATTGTAACAGGTGTCCATCATACTAGGACTCCTGCAAAAGAAATCATGGGCTGCTTACAAATAGAAATGATCTTTTGGGAAGGAAAATAATAAAGAAAAGTCTTTTTTAAAATATTCATGAAGATGTCCCATACTTTTAGCCACATATACAATCTTATTAGAACTCTAAGCTAGAGATTTGTCTATGAAATATAAATGTCCAGAGATGTATCATGAAAGACAACGGGTTTTCTAAGAACTGAAATAGTAGAATGCTTTCTGCTAAATAGTATCTGGTCATGGCTCTATACACAATTATCAATCAAAGTTCCATCCCACCTTTCTGTATACAGGGCACTTATTATTTAAAAAATAACAATTCTTAAAGCTTGTGCTAATATAAGTGTTTTGACATCAAGCTTTTTCATAGATCAAATGCCATGAGTGTATTCAGATTTCTCTAAAACCTTCACTGGCCACTTAGAATTTGCATGTAGGTTGAATTTGTGGTGTCCTTTAACCTTAAATTTTTGAACATTTACCTTTCTGCTCAGAGGACATTTAGAGCTTCCAAAAACTCAGAAATTCTGGGCATACAAAAGTCAACTCCACGTAATACAAAAAGAGTCTGATGCAGATGCACTGCAATAAACTTGCCTTGAGGATACCCTATATATTTTTGGCAAATAAGATATAAATACTTATTCATTAGGTTTATTGATTATTTGAAAGCATTCTAAGTAGCATATATACAGAACATGTACAAAACCTGTAACAGAATGAATTTACTATCCATGAGTTATATGGGATATTTTATATGAGAACTGAAAGAAATCCATAATCCATGAACAGAATTTTAAAAAGTGATTTTAAAGGACATGAAGACGACATATATTAATTTGTTTACAACAAAATATTTAAAACATTGAACTGCCTCATTCTTTTGCTAGTGAAATTTACAAAAACAAACAACTTCCCCCCTCACACCTAAAAAACTCTCCAAAACTGTGCAGGCTCTTACAGGTCAAAAACAAATCACAGTTCATATTAGGTAAAAGGATATTCAGAAGAAAATCTGTATCCTCCAAATACCACAGATTGCAAACACATATATTTTTATGAGTTTTACCGTGGATCTTGTGTACATATTCCCAGTCATTCTTCCTAAAGTTGTATATTTCTCTGAATTTTCCAAGTTAATCACTGATGTGATTAACTTGGAAAATTCTTCATCCGTTTACTGCTGAAAATCAAGTTACTTTTTTTTTTTTTTGAGTGAGTACTTTTAACAAGAAAAGAGCAATAAAATACTTTTTATCATTGAAATAAGAACTTTTTATTGTATTCCTTTATTGTGTGTGGGGAAAAAAAAGATTTTACTCCTTGATTATGATGGCTCATAGGGGAGTAAGCGAACCTTGATTTGCTTGCAATCCAATATGTTTAAGCTGTAAAAATTTGTAATTAAAAATGTATGCATATAAACTCTTTTAGATTTGCTTTGTGTCTTTGGGAAATTATCTACAATGCAAACCAGTCCATCATGTATTTTATCCCATCTATACTCCTCAGTGACTCATAGGTACTTGGGATATCTATGATGAGCACCATGGGGAAACAATCTGAATAAAAGTCTGTGTTCTCTGAAGCAAATCTCTCGCATAGATGGGCCATTTCTCAGCAAGCTAATGCTACAGATATACTCTATTAGTTCCCTTACTCCTCTGGGCTAACTTATAATGAGTATCGGCACCAATGGGCAAAAAAACCCAGGAACATCTGTTTGAATCTTAAGACACTTGTTGATAGGGCAAGAAACACAACAGTATTTAGTTCGTCTCAAGAATACAGAAGATTATTCGTAGCAACATAGGTTAAAAATTACATCTGCAATGAATTTTTTTACCCCATTTATACTGCTGGATTTGAAATCTAAGAGGTTTACAGTAGTTTTGTCTGCATTATGTGAGTAACCACTTCCTTTACATTCTTTTAAAATGTATGCAATTTTTATTATTTTTTATCTTTATAAGCTTCCTTTTTCTTTCAATATTACACTTTCTCCATCAAAGTGAACTTCTATTTCCTCATGATTTAGGTATTTCTTTTAAATGCTCCTTCACCATGAAATACATAATTATTCCTCTATTCTCAAAAACAATGTTGCTACCAGTATGTAAAAATACAAAGACATGAAAATTAAGTTTTTTTACTTTTCACCTGTAGCTCAATAATTTATATTTACAGAACCTCTCTGTTTTAAACCTCACATTAGGGAAATAAAGAAGACCTAATTGAAAAGGCATTTAGCTATTTTCTCTCAAAGTTTATGTAAACCCAAATGGAACAAAGAGGTACCAAACAGATCTACTTCCTGACTTATGTGATTGATGAAAGACATACTTTTTTCTTTTAATGAGAGATTATCGGATGTGTTTTCCATGTTTTTCAGCTAGTAATAAGGCATAACTGTATGTATTTTTTTCACAAAAATATTTGATAGATGTCATGCATCAGAGAAAATTAATACTGGTACAGGTAAAGTATTGTGTACACCTTTTTTCAGAGAGGAAACTGAGGTCCATTTCACCCTGGGTGTTTCTTTGTGTTTTGAAAGTTTTCTTTGGATCCGGCAGCCTCAAACACACATTTGACAACCAAAATAGTGAAATGGTATTCATTATTTCTATTAAAAATCAGTTGAGAAAGCCTTTATTTAGTTTTCACAGAATAAATAAATGAAGGTCTTCATTATATCATCATGAAACTATGTAGAAAATGGAAAAGAACTATGTCTAACACTATTTATCTGTTTTATCTATTTATATTGTTATAGGGCAGTACAGAAATCAAGAACTACCAAATAAGAGAATTAACTTCATCTTTCAGTGATTTAATGTTCATATGTTTAGTTCAAGATATTTATGTAGCAAGTGAGATTCATGAAGGGAGCCCCACACTAAGGCTCATGTCTTAAATTGCTGTTACAAATTGCTCCCTAGAATTGTTCAGCCTAATTTAAAGAGAAACTTAGAATAAAATAAAGTAAGTTCTTGAATAAAAACACTAGAACTGATTGTTTGTTGTCTTGCCTTTGATATTCAGCTCTCACTGATTGCCTGTTCGGTGTGATTTTTATTGAAGTCTACAGGAAGATTCCTTTAGGAATTGCTTTCACAGAATAAGATTTAAAGTTTTTGATGAAAAAATAAAGCTATTCCATTTCTTCTTAGTTTCCTCTCCTCCCTTTGTCTTCTCAAGAATTGTTTGAAACTTTTCTTCCAGTCAAAAATACTCAACATTTCTACTATTTAGGAAATGAGAGTTTACTTTTTATTAATGCTTCTGAATTCTTTGCATATAGGAGAATTGTTTATAGTTTTTCTCATAGGATCATAGAATCATAAAATAATTTGGCCTGGAAACAACCTTTAAAGGTCGCCTAGTCAAACCCCCACCTGCAAAAATCAAGGACTTCTTCAACTAGATGAGGTTGCTCAAAGCCCTGTCCAATCTGACCTTGAATATTTCCAGGCATGGGGCATCTACTGCCTCTCTGGGCAATATGCTCCTTTCTTTTCCCTACCATTATTCTAAAAAACTTCTTTCCTTTATCTACTCTGAACTGACCCTCCTTCAGCTTAATACCATTTCTCTTTGTCCTGTCACAAAAAGACTGTTAAAAAGTCCTTCCCCATCTTTCTTTTAGACACATTTTGAGTACTGAAAGGTGGCAATAAAGCCTCCCCAGAACCTTCTCTTCGAACTCTCTGATCTGTGGGTGCATACTGCTGGTCAATTCATGTCTTTTGTCCACCAAGTCTCTCTTGGCAGGGCTATTTTGAATCCCCTTTTCTCCCAGATTGTATTGATACAGGGAGTTTCACTGAGCCTGGTGCAGCAGCTTGAACTCGGCCTTTTTGAACATCATGAGGTTGCCAAAGGCCCATGGAAAAATAATTTTATCTTGCAAAAATATTTTCTTTCATAAAAACACACATGTTCCTTTCATGGAAATAAATTAGGCATGCAGTTAAAACATGAGCGGTCCACTAGAATACTGTCATTGTGTTCTAAAGTTTACCATTAAAAAAGACATATTCAGACAAAAACTCACTCATTTGAATTTGTCCAATTTGAATAAGTGATCAACGATTGAATTATTGTATAGAAGACAGTTAAAAATTCTGATATGGAAATCTTTTGAAAGATGATACAGACACATTCCAAAGCAGATGGATACCAAGGCAAAGCTAGTATTGAAAATATTATCAAAGAGAGCATATACTTCATCAAATAATAATCAGCATTTTTCCACATATGAACAGTTGACAATATATGTTGGTGACCTTTCAAATGGGCACAAATTCATTTTCAATAAATATATATATACTCTAATGAGGGAAGTGATTTTGTGTTGAGATTCTGACCTAAATGCATCTTCCTAGTTTGTAATTAGGCAAAACCCAAAAAGCTATTAAAATATATATTTTGTACTTTGCTTATGTTCCTGAAATCTTGCTATCTGAAATCGTGGATTTCTTTCATGGGTTCTTTTTTGGCTGGAGGGGAGCAGTGGGAGGAGGGGGGGTTGTGTGATATCTTTTTTTCTGATGCTTTACTGAATTACTTGAAAAATAAAATAATTTAATTAATAAACTTCTGAAAAAGCAAGAAAACTGTTGCTACCAAACCATCCTCTCTTCTACTAAAAAACATATACTTGTTTAGAGGAAAAAATAGAACAACTCTGATATATGTTCAGTTCCATCTTGTCCTGGACAGACGTGAAATTCTGCTATATTCTGCAACAAGTACAATAAGCTTCCATAGCTTCCACAGTGCAGCTAGTTTTTCAGCTGCTTCACCAGAATCACAGATTTGCACAACTCTGCTGATGTCCCTCCTTATCTTTGGCTAGATTTTCAGGCAGTACTGTGATCTGAAGAAAAGTGTCAAGGATTTACTATTTAAATTTCTGACATGAATAATGATAAAGGCTGCTTCTCCATCCTGGTCATTAATTCCACTTCTTATATGAAGGTTCATACTGCAGATAGCTGCTTGGAGAGTCCAAGGTTGTACTATTCTCTTTGGTAATTCATCAGTTACTTTTGAAAGCTTTGTGGGAGATCAAGAGAAAGACTCGTTAATTTGTGACTGGAGCTGCAGTACAAAGATAAATGCAATTTTTAAAAAAATGATTGCTAGTTAGCTGCCTCACAGGTGAATAAACCAGCTAATTAGGTGACTTGTATCAGTTCAATAATATTGCAAGGAAACATAAAAAAAAATATATTCCAAGGAAGACAGTGTAACTATACTTATGTTTGAAAACAAATTCTTGTGTCATATTGAAAGTTTTCTTCCAGATAGCAGCAACTTTCTACTGTATTTATGGCAAATGGCATTTTATCTCTAATCCTTTGCAAAATATGAAATAGTAGTGTGGCTCCCATTATTTTGTCTTTCTTATTTAAATACAAATGGTACATCAATGGCAGAAAAAGAATTACAATTAATTTTTCAAAGACTCTTTGTAAATAATTAGAATTAGATTTCTTATATTGAATTCTAATGCTTCATTTAAAAAATTAAATTAAACATGATATGCAGCTTTTCAAAGTTTTTGCTTTGTTCTACATCTTGAGCACTTAACAACTGTGCAAAATAATAGTCAAAATACATTTTCTAGGGCAGGAGAGAAGAAATGTCAATCACATATACATACATGATAGACATATAAAATATTTAGCTCATACTTCTTTGGGTTCATGTACAAAATGTTTATGAGTCCTGTACATGGATCAGGGCAATCCCAAGCACAAATACTGCAAGGGTAGAGAATTGATTAAGGGCAGCCTTGAGGTGAAAGACTTGGGTGTGGTGTGACCAAAAAGCTCAACATGAGCAGGCAATGTGCACTTGCAGCCCAGAAAGCAAACCACATCCTAGGCTACATCAAATGAAATGTGACAAGCAGGTGGAGGGAGGTGATTCTCCCCCTGTACTCTGCCTTCATAGACCTCACCCAGGATACTTCCTGGAGCAAGTCCAGAGGAGGGCCACCAATAGGATCAGAGCTCTGCAGAAGTTCTATGCAGACAGGTTGAGAGAGCTGGGGTAGCTCAGCCTAGGGAGAAAAAGTTCTTATGGAGATCCTAGCAGTCTCCTAGTACATAAAGGGGGTTTTGCAAACCTGGTCTAGTGGAAGATGTCCCTGCCCATGGCAGGGAATGTGGAACAAGATGATATTTAAGGTCCCTTCCAACATAAACCTTTCTAAGATTTTATGATTTATGAAACACAAATAAATATTAACAAAGCACATTTGGAAGCATCATTGCAGACAATAGTACAAATTAGATGAGTTTTCATGATATAAACCTCTTTAGCCCATATTCTCCAGTGTGAAGACAGTAGTAACATAAATGCATAATAATGCATTTTCACCATCCTTCACACCAAGTAGAAATATTATTCAATAATACTTTAAAATAGCAGTCATTCAGATCAAGAAGTCTGCTATGCTTCAGGTAATTGAAAATTTCTTTGCAAACTGTTCAAAATTTCGACTAATCATTCAGCTAGATTTATTTGCAAAACTTCCTTTACACTGTGTCAGTCTCAGTTGAGAACTGTTCTATAACCACCAATTCTGCTTTTCTGATCCACTGATGTTTCACACCAGACTCAACTCTTGATATGGACTTTCATGATATAGCTGTCCTTGCCTTGTGGAACAGAAATTTTAGTTTCTAAAATAGGATTTCTGTTGAGCATGAAGTGTATTTTCAACCCAGAAACTAGCAACTCATGTATGTTAAACTTTGAGACCATTCAGGGATGGCTTTTCTCTTCTCCTGCAGGAACTATGAGACTCCAATATTTTAATTGGACTGTCTTAGAATGTGTTTCTACTTTTTATTTGTTTGTGTGCTTGTTTGTTTAAGCTCTTCAATGCCCCATAAAGAGTAAATGGATACACACAGGAAGGAACCTCAATTAGAGGATAACAGAATTCCTAAATGCTTTGCAACAAAGGTAAAAAAACTTACTTGAAATATAAGGTAAGAGATGAATCATTCTGAATGACATTTGATGATTGAATGCTTTTATAGTATTTTCCAAACACTAATTTGGAATGCAAGATTCTTATTGATGTTGTTTGAAACAAAAAAAACTGCCACTGACCAACTCTTGCAAATCAAATGTATACTAGATTGGTGTGAGTTTGGCTGCAGAACAGAGGAAAATGCATCAAAGTTTTGGATAACATGAATTAAATTATTTAACTGGAGCAAAAATTGAGCTATAGCATGTGGGACTGACCTAGTATTTTTGTAGAAGCAAAAGTGTTCTATAAAACATGAATTTATTTGCACTGAAGTACTATAATCCTCTACTCATCACACTGAAAAACAGAATTCCAGTTAAAAGTTTAGAGTTTTATAAAGTGTACAATAAAAGATGCTTGTTACAGAAGAAGAAAATACTTTTCTCATTTTCCCCCCATAGGACACTCATATTGCTTACACAGACCAATCTGCAGCATCTGTAATTTAATGAGTGATCATAAGCTTCCTGATTTCTATTCTCCTGCTTCAATTTCTGAATAGCTTGGTCAATTCTGTGTCTGAAGAAAATGCACTGCAGTATATACTGCAATATTGGAGTCTGCAGAGACTGAGCTCAGATTGTTGCTCAGGGACTAAGACATATATTTTTTATACATTTAATACAATTTGTGGTATCTAGTCTTCATATTTTGTTACAAATATTTACTCTACAAACAAACAAAAATATTGTGAGAAAAGCTGCCCACAGCAGCTTCTATGTGAAATCTTAAATTCTATGTTAGTAAAACAAATCATAAGATGGGGAGTTCAAATTTCAGTCCTTTATATCTAATTTATGAGTGTGGTGAACCAAACAACAGGATATATGCAAAATTTTTAATACACAAAAAAAGTACTGACTTTGTAAATCATCCTATTTGCATCTTTAAAGGTAAAAGACCTGCTGTTCTTCAAGATGGTAAGGAAAAATAAAATAAGAGATCTAAATCATGTCAATGATAAGCTCTACAGTTATTCTCTGAACATAAATCAGTAGTAAAGCAAAAACAGTAACACAGCAGTTTGGTGTCCATGTACTGGTTATGTGTACCATTATGTCTGTACACTTGTTTCTTTACTTTTGTCAACATTTCTAGTCTTTAAACCTCCAAATATACTTTGGGATAATCACAATTCTACCCATTGTGTCATATTTTAGGTTAAATTCAACACTCACAGGATGTTATGAATTTGAGTTTTCGTGACAATTAAGTCTTTACAATGGAATATATATACAGAGCTGGCCAATGCACAAGTGTGAGCATCAGATAAATACTGAGATGTTTAGTTCAGCCTGAAAATGGTAACAAAGCAAAATCACTGTCAAAGCCTCTGCCCTCCAAACACATGCATTTCAGGAGAAAAGTATGTATTTGTGTACCACCCACCCTTAGGTATATACACAGGTAACATATTCAAAAATGTATGTGTGCAATTTGTGTCCTTACAGGCCCACACATGAACTATTGTGCCTGTTTTGTAGTGAACTTGAAGGGAGTAGGCAAGATTACCACATAACATTTGTCCCAATGCAAAGCATAAATTAATCTCTTAAATCCTTTACAGGAATTAAAAAAAAAGAAAATAATATGGAACATTTTACATATAACGTATAAAGAGTGTTAAATAACTCCATCATACTCTACTGTTGGATATTTTGTTCAGGCCAACAAGTGACAGTCTGAATCTGGTGCCACACTCCTACAGGAAAGTGCAGTTTTGAAGTCAAGATAAAAGGAGACTTATAGCCCCTCCATCTTTAACTTTTTGTTTCTTAATAGCATGCAAAGAAAGTCTGTAGTCTGAAAGTTCAATATTCTCTTCAGCAACAAAAGCAAGATCAAAAGAAAGCATTTATATTTAATATAGAGATAACATTTAGTGTTATCTCAGTTTCACTGTTGGTTTGCTTTCTCTGTTTTAAAAGCAATTCAGCATGAATATTCAGTATTCTACAGCATTTTCCCTCCCTCCCTTTAATTGCATTAAAATGAGTGCAGGATTTCAACTGTGGAATAGGAGCTGTGAATACTGAGTTTCATTATGCTGGAAATCTTAATTTAAGCTCAGTTTCATTGTTGGTTTACCTTATCAAAATGCTCTCCAGCAAGCTGAGCTGACAAGATAATGCAGAATGGAATATTAGTTATCACCCACCAAATACACAAACACAGAACAAAAGTAAATAACTGTCATCCCAAAATTAACAGACTTGTCCCTAAAGAACTGCTGTTCATAAACATCTAATTAATTCAATAAAGGTATGACTGGGTATATTCAATAGAGGAGACTGCTTGGCTATTTTGTCTTCTCATGGAGAAGGATGTGGAGGGGAAGCAATTACAATGGTAGATCTAGAAATTCCTAAAATTCATGTCTTGAAATTGCTAGAATTTTAGCACTTATATAATTTATATATATATGTATATAAAACCTAAAGCTATTTACATAGTATATTACTACTTAATGTGTGCTATCTCAGCATTTCTATGTGCTACATTTTACATCATATTAACACGATGAATAAGATAACTGCTAGGCTGACAATGGTATGTCAGTCATTTAAATCACTATATAATTTTGCATCTTTTTTTTTCCCTTGACTGCCCAAGGAGTCATTCAAGTGATCTCTTCTTCAGCTGGGACACAGGATTATTTCCTTAAAGTCAACACAATTTTGGCACTGTCTTGTGTGAGTATGACTGATTCATACTCACTTCTTACACAGTAAGAATTAAAATAAATATTTAAATTTCCACTTTTAGAATTTGAAAAAACCCAAAACGTTAAAAATGTTTAATAAATTTTTGCTTGAACTGTGACCATGCAGCTTCATGGTCAGGATTTTACAGCTGCAGCGAGCTAAATATGTGGACATAGATTGGACTTCGAATAAATTAGGAAAGTTAGGATAAAACTTCAGTAGTGTTTTCATTATGTCAGAAAAGAGCTCCTGTATTTCTATCTCTGTTCCCAAGGATAACTTAAAAATCACTGTAGAGGAAAACAACAAAGTATAGGGAAACATCTTAAATTGACCATGATCAATTTGACAATCCAAAACTAAATCTACTACTAAAATAAATATATGACCTCTCACTTTGAAAAACAAAGGCAAAAAAAGCTACATCTGGGTGCTGGTTTTGGAAACAAAGATACTAAGGAGAATACATTAGTCTGATGTCTGGACATCTTTCACGGTTTAACCCCAACCAGCAACCAAGAACTACACAGCCACTCACTCACTTCCCCACCAGTGGGATCTGGAGAGAATTGGAAGAGAAAAAGCCAGAAAACTGGCAAGAAAATTTGAGATGAGATAAAGACAATTTAAAAGTCAGGCACTCAAACCAAACAGAGGAATTAATTCACCACTTCCTATGAGCCAGTAGACAGGCGTTCAGCCATCTCCAGGAATGCAGGACTCCATCACACATAATGATGACTCAGGAAGACAAACACAATCACTCCAAATGTTCTCCCTCTTCTTCCTTTTTACCCCACTTTATATATTGAGCATGATGCCATATTGTCTGGAATATCCCTTTGGTCAGCCGGAGTTAGCTGTTCAGCTGCATCTCCTCCCAACCTCATTTAAGTATATCCACCTACTCTGGTGTAGGATTGTCCAGGGGCTACAGGGGTCAGCCTGCCTCACCATGGTCTTCACCACAGTCTGCATGGGAATCTCAGCTCTGGCATCTCCTCTCCCTCCTCCTTCACTGAACTTTCTGTTTTATTGAGTTGCTTCTCTCATGTATTCTGATTTCTTTCTCTCCTGTCTGCTGTTGTGCAGCAGTTTTTACCCCCTTCTTAAATCTCTTATTCTAAAGGAACCACTGTGACATACCACCCTTAAGGGGAAGGGAACATTCAAGATTTTTAGATGCTTATGGTCAAAAGGAACAACAAAATTCAGAGGATCTGAAAAAACTGACAAAGTTTTATTATTAAATTACACACTTGACATGGAAATTGGTATGTTAGTCCCTGACCTACTATATAAGCACATCGTAGCAGATTTTGGATAAAGGAATTAGATGAAATGGAGGAGAAAAACAAATAGATTAATTAAACAAGGAGAGAGGGAGAGAGGGAGAGAGAGACAGAGAGAGAGAGGGGAAGGAGGGAAGGAAGGGTGAGGCTTGCACTGATTGTTCTGTGTTGTGCTTACCTTCAGGAACTAGAACAAGGACGTTTGTCCAGGAAAAGTGTTGCCCTATGTAGCGGTGGTTGAAGCCACCCTGAGGGCGGCTGAAGAAGAGACAAACAAGCCCGATNTTGCTATGTCACCAGCAGGGCAGTAGCCTGCAGCTGGGATCAGCAGGATCCTGCCAGGCGACTGCCGGGTGCTGATGAGAGCCCTGGGCCGAGACCCCTTGGGAACACGTGGGGCTGTGGGTCTGTCTCTGACCACTAGGAGAGGTGTTACATTTTGTAGCATTTAATTTACAGCCCTATGTCCCCTGATCCCCATCACTAGCCACATCCTGTTCCTTCTCATGGCATTTTATTACCAGCAATCCTTGGTTCCACAGCCATCCAGCTATCGGTGAGAAACACACACGTTAGCCCCTTACCTTCTGGGATTTTACAGCTGCCACTCTCTCTGATGGGCTCTTTCGGCCAGCAGTCGGTCTGTGCTAGAGCTGGCTGGAACTGGTTCTGTCACACTTAGGAGAATCTTCTAGCATCTTCTCACAGAAGACATTCGTGTAGACACCCTGCTACCAGAACCTTGTGAAGGAAACCTAATACATTTGCTCATTAACAGAACTGATAAGAAATATTTGATGGAAATTTATTTTCTTAACAGAAAATAAATGTCTAAATAATAAATGCTTTGTACTGAGGTAAAATTAGAGCTTGGTAAAAATATATTTGTTTCATTCTGTATTATTCCGAAATTGTTTTCAAATATGACATTGTCTGATCGCAATAAATCCAGATTTTTAATTATGTATCAATTCAATGTCAATACCAATGCTATGTCAGCTGAAAGTCATATATTTGCATATTTATTGTACCTATTCTCCTAAATAGTCTCACTGGTCAGGATACACCTTCTATTATAAATTTTTCATGTGCATCTTTCAAGTCAGGTAGCCATGATATATCATAGGAAAAGTCATCCATTTAGGAATCCAAATCTGAACACAGGAAATGGTGACAAGAAAACAATTATCATGAGACTGAGAGCTGGTCCAAGAGGAGAAGGCTAATGCTGTAGAGAAATGATAATTTTTGAAGATACATTATTGTCAGATCCTTTAGAAAAATATAATCTTGAAAAGGTGATATTTTAACTGTTCATCTAATGAAAACAAATATTGGAGCGTTCTATGTGAAATGGTATAGAAACATAGTGTGCTGTATTTTTTATCAAGTTTTTGAATTTATACGTCTAGAAAGAGTGATCTTGATTTGAGAATTAATGTGAAATAATTGTAGTTTATTTTTATGTTTATATAAATTGCACAGAACTTGTTTCTCTAAGTATCTGGTATCCAGTGATTAAGATAATTAGATAGTTAATTTACTTAAATTTGTTGCTTAGACGAGATCTCATGAATAGCGTCCTTCCTTCACAAAAAAAATTAGTAAAGCAATTAATTTTTACAGGTTGGAAGAATTGAGAAACAGAAGGATTTCATGGTAAGTAGTAAACAGCAGCTGCTGCCACAGTGCATATACTCTTGCTTTGCATTAGCTTTCTCTTTAGGCTAAATGAAATAAAACACTTACAAACCTGTGAATACAATTATATAAGTATTTTTTATTTTAAAATAAAATATAAAACCTCAAACTAGTATAGTAGGAGAGGCTTATTGTAAATTATTTCCTTTTCACTGTTTGTGAGGAATGTGGCATTTTAGTGTAAAATTCTCCTAATGAATGATGGTGGGAGTAGGAGAAGAAAAGGTCAACCAGAATGGAGGAAAATTACTGCTGATGGGAGGAAACGAGGGAGTGCAATAAAATATTCTAGAACATTTACGGTGACCTGATTTGTTTGGGTTTTTTCTGCAAACCTGACAAATTTAATTAAGGCTGATTTTCGTGATTTTCTTAGTGTATTTAACTCCCATTCTTTCTCACTACGATCAACATGTACTCTGACACCAGATGGCTATTGAAATATGGAATGTACAAGGTACTAAAGTGGTTCAACTCCTTAGGTATGTTTCTTCACCCACAACTATGCAGTCATGGTTAACCTATGAAGAGTATTAACTGGAATGTAGATAAAATACCAATTTTAGGTATACCTAAATGTGCATTTATTTATAAAAATGGCCCTTTAAAATTACCATTACTTCCTAAAGCATGCTTAGATGATTGCTATTATCTCTTTACTAATTTTTTTCAACGATGTGACACACAAAGGCTTACTGTGGGGAATCTTTACAATATCTTTCAAGCATTCTATGAGTCAGAGGTTCTTATTTTCTGCTTCGTGGTGTGTGGTAAGAACTACAATAAAAATAATCTGGAGGTAATTACTGTCTCTAAATTACTTCAGCTGGGCTTTCTCTGCAACTTTACACACTAATTTCTCCTAAGTATTTTCTGTGTATGAAGCACGTATCCAATTATTTTGGGAGCACAAGAAAGGAGAATTCTGTGTAAATTTTGTGATGTTCTATTTGCTAGGGTAATGTTCCTGTTTTATCTGCTCACAGTTGTGACAAATGCATCTGCAAAGCTTTATAAGTAAGTGCTAACAAACCTGTTTACACATCTGCTTGAGTTTTCAAATTAGTCCTGACATATAAACAACTAGGAGGAAATGTTTTTCTCGTAGAGCAAGAGGATACATAAATTAGAAATATGTCTAAGTAGTGATAGGAAGCTGATATTTGCATAATCAGCAGGTATTAGTTATGAATCTGTTGCTTTTATACCTAAGCGAGAAGCTTTTGAGAAATAGTGAAGAATCTGTTCATACTTCTCAGTCCATAAAATGAGTGCATCATTAGGAATAGTGCACCTGATTTGGCAATAAAGAGTTGATTCCTTTTAGACTGCATGAATTACAGTCTTTAGTGAGGGAATTTCAGTCTATGTAGAGCTATGGAAGTCCCTCTAGAGAGAAAAAAATACAGTAATTTGCTGCTGGTACAGCTTTTGGTCAAAGTGCAATTTTACCAGGACTGCCTCAAAACCTGCCTCACTGTTTCCACCCCTACAGGCAGCAAGATCCTAGCAATGCTCCACATGTATCTGTGAAGAAATCTGACTGTAAAAATCTCAAAACAAGGAAGATGCAGTAAGATGCACAGCTAAAGTTGTCTCTGCATTGTTCCTGGTACATTAACAATGTAATGTTATTCAGTCACTTTCCTTGTATTTCACTAATCTGTTTGCATTAAACAAAACAATTCTGCTCAGTTTCACTTAGTACAGCAAACAGCATAGCTGAGGCCCACCCTAATGTTGGCTGCAACTTATTTTCAGTAATCATTCTGAGTTGAGTGTCATTTCATCAAAGGAAAAAGGTATTTACTTTTTCCACTTTCATTGAGTGAAGAAAAGGACAGTGATAAAAATGAAGGGAAGGAGTAAGAGGGAAATTGTTACCCTTGATGCCAACCTGTTATCTAGGAAATGCACAAATTATTAATAAAAATAACATACAAGGTTTTTTATAGATTTTGATGAAAGTTTTAAAGACAAAGTAAGTAACTTATAGTATAATAAAAAAATGACACACAGTGAAAGCATAGGAACATCATGATTTGCCATAGCTGTAGCTCACTGACAGTTTACAATTGTCTCCCTAGACATTTGGCATCACCTTGGAGCATATTATATGTTTTATCATGGACAAACTCCTTGTCCTTAAGATGGACAGATAGTAAGGTGAAAAGGGCTATTTCAAGAACCTATAAATCAAGGTCATCAGTTTTTCTTATCACATGCCTCAATGACCAAGAACAATTTAATGTCCTTATAGCTCAGCTGAAAGTCTTGAAAAGTTCAGAATTATTTTTATCTTTTTTATATTTTTGCTGCCAAGTATAGAATTTCAAATATTGATGTTTTCTGAGGGGAAAAACCCCGACAAACCTTCAGTAACTTTAGTAAAAACACTTACTAAAACTGTACTAAAATCTACTAAAAGGAAAATGTTAATGAGAAATCAAATTTCTGCAACTGTCAGAGCTGTAAATAAAATATTACAAAAAGAAGGAAAATTCTTCAGTGGTGCACCAGTCGCTATATTATGTATTTACATTCTGTTTCCACCACATTTTCAAATGAAAAATAAATATCATAAGTAGTGTTTCCACAAAATGTAATATTATTTTCATTAAAAATAATACCTAAAAAAATATTATTAGCTCTGCATAGTTGTTTTTCTCCTGAGAATAATCTACATTTGTCATATTTAACATAAATGTACATCTGTAAGATTCCAGCCCTACAGAGCTGAAGTTGTAATGTCTAATACTTTTCTGAACTAAATATGTAAAGGAAGGGAAATAGGAAAAAACAAAAGTTTACATGCAGGTATAAAATATCTGTTACATTCAGCTGAAAGTAATTTTTAATGTAGTAGCTGATATCTGACTATGGGGAAAGCACAATGTTTTGAAGAGTTTATTTTTGTGGGGGAAAGGGTATAAAGCACTCCATAACCGAGAGCATTTCCTTCTGTAAGGTAGAGATTGGATCGATACATTTTTCCTGTACATGAATTCACATAGCAAAAGAAGAAAATGAGGAATTAGAAGTTCATATACAGCTGAAGAGCCATAATCTCACTGGCAATGTAGATATGTGGTGTGATGATTTACCTAACTAGGTGCTGTAATAAATGGTTACAGGCTTTTTAGCAAAACAGCTCAGGAAATGAGGAGACAGAGCTGTCTTGACATATATCAGTGACATGAATTAACAGACAGGGGAAATGTTCTGCTTGACATAAAAAAGGAAAAACTCACTGGGGATGTGAAGCAAGTACGATATGACAAATTTTAAGATCTTTGCAGAAGTTAGCAAACAAATAACAGAATCCCAACCACTAGACCTTAGGGGAAAGAAATTTAGCCTTCTTTACAAATTACCTTGCCAGAACCCTATGGAACACTTTCCTGAAGGGCAAAGGACCAAGCAGAACTAGTTGATCTTTAAAAACAGCTTATCTAAAGAACAAGAGCAGTCCTTTCCAATGTTCAGTCTAATCTGAGAAGCAGACAATAGGCACAGAGAAACAGAAACAGAAAAAGGAAGCATAAAGGAAATGGAAATGAGAGCGAATTACCCAGGAAGCCTATAGAGACAGCACCTGGGAATGCAGGTAAGGAACTTGGAAGTCAAATCTCAGTTGGACTTGAAGCTAGCTGTGAATACGTAAGTCAATAAAGGGGGCTTCTGTAAGTTTATCAGTTGAAAACAACAAAAAAAACCAAACAGACAAACAAAAACCTTATGAAAAATTTGGGCCCACTACCCAGTAAAGCAGGGTGCCGAGTGACAAAAAGGATATAGAAAAAAACCAAAGATACTTAGTGATATTTCTTTCTTTGATTGGTTACTCCCTCTCTCAATTTTCATTGGTCACTTCCAGTTTCCAGAGATAATTACTTTTAAATAAAAAGCATAAAGCATCACCTACAATCAAGAATAATACAGCTGGGGGATGTTTGAAGCAGCAGGGCAAATTAAGGACCACGAAGACAGGAGGCATGTTCCCAAGGGTACTGGTAGATGTGACCAATGCTTTTGGATATTATGAGGCTGTGGTCTTTGAAAAGTCATAGGAAACAAAAAGTTCCTAAGCATGGGAAGGACCTAATATCACACTCTTCTCTAAGACTGGAAGGTAAGAGGATCTGGACAACTAAATGGAGGGAGACCAGTTTAATGCCAGATCCAACTTGAAAAAACAGGGATGTGATTGGCCAAAGGCAAACTTGAAAAAACAGGGATGTAGATTACCCAAAGGCAAATCATGTTTGACAAACCAATTTGCCTTCTGCAATGAACCAACTAGCTCAGTTAGACAAAAAGAGTATGAACATAAGATGTTATTTATGATTCTGTGCTCCTCTGTAATAGAAAAAACGAGGCACAAGAAAAAGCTGAAAAAATTGATTTGTTTATGGGGGTAAAGAAGGACCTTGCTGCTCTCAAGGGAGGGTGTAATGATGATGTGGTGCCACGTACTTGTGCTCAGGGGTAGGACAATAAGAAACAGGCACAGCTTGGAACAGTGGAAATTCTGGCTTTATATAAAGAGAAAAAATTGACCATATGGGAGGTCAAACACTGGAATAGGATGTCTAGAGACACTATGGATTTTCAGATATTGTAGATTTTCAAAACTCAAGCAGACAAGGTGCTGAGCAATCTGTTCTCAATGGACATATTTTGAGCAGAAGGTTGGGCCCCATGACTTGTAGAACACTTCTAATCTTTACAATTCTATGAGTAAAGTTTTTAAAGAAAAAACAGATTCCTTACCCTGATATTTTTCATAATATATGCTGGTTAAGTACTGGGGGAAAATAATCCTCTGCATAAAATTATGAAAACAGATGGAATACAAGTATTAGAATAAAAATTATAGCTGCATGTATAAATAGAAGCATATATAAGAACATGAATAAGAAAAAAAATCAAATTATTATGTACCAAGAATAAGAATTTCCCTTACTTTTTTGTTGTTGTTGTACATCAAAACAGTATTTTTACCAGATTTTTTATTAATTATTATTACGGTTTGGGGAAAAATGTTAAAATTGATAAAGCTTGCAAGGTTTTTGCTTCACAGCTCCCAAAGCATAACAGCATGAATAAAATTTACTTGCAAGATTGTCAAGGAATTTTGCTTAGATTCTTTTCTCTTTTAGGTCTTTTGGGAAGCCTGGAATAGAATGTAGCTCAGACATTTGCCTATGTCAGTTTGACTCCACAGAAAAGTAAATAATCAACAAAACAAGGAAATTAATATGCATTTCTTCCCTTATTTATTTTAAATTACTCTTTAATAAGCATTAGAATCTCTCAAAAACTCTCTTCTGAATCTTTGTATGTCAATGTCCCAAATAATAAACTTAAAATGTACCTATAAAGTTTAGAGGGAAAAATACCAATGTAAAAGATATTAACTTATTTCTTCTCAAATTTCTTAGTGCACATTAAACAACTGGGACCAATCCAAGTATGTAGAATTAAATGTAAATAAATAAATGGTCTAGATAGTTTATGCAGTCTTTATCCTGGGACATTTTCAAGCCCATATTAGGTATAGTCCCAAGGAATCTGGTCTGACATCACAGCTGACTCTTATGGACAGAATGTTGGAATAGAGACATTCTGAAGTCCATTCTAATCTGAATTATCCTACCCTCCTGGTATCTTATGTAGGCAGTAGCATTTAGGCTGTGTAGAATTTAGCAGAATTTTTTTCTCAAATTTGCATTCTATCAAAATTTACAGGTTCTAGTGTTTTTTAAAATCCTCAGGCAGAAAAAAACCCCAGTATTACTACCACAAAAAAAACACAACAAAAAACAAACCTCTATGCTAGAAATCTCAATTAAAAAATCCCCAAACCTCCCACACACATATCCACATATTCAATGCCAGTTATTATTTTCCTTATTGCAACAGCCCCTCAATTACATCATGTGTTAGACCAATGACTTCACAGATCGGACTTTCCAACACTGAAATCAAATATAAAAAAGTATTAATAATATCTGGTAAGTCTATCACGTAAACAAAAAATGGAAAGGTAAATCTGTTCACTGTATTTATCTAAAGGAAAAGACTACTTTAATAACATTGTTTCTTAAAAATGTCTCTTAATTTATTTTCTCCTTAGAGGAAGAGAAAAAGAGATAACTTTTTTACAACACATTATTAATTAATATAATTTCCCTTTCATCCTCTCTAATTAATCAAATATGTATAGAAATAAATTTCTTGTCCTTCATATTCAAATATATTTTTACATTTATCCCATTATGATATTTATTATTATTTTTGTGAAAACTGAAAAGGTTTATGTCCTCTTCTCTGCTGGGTAGAATGTTACAAAGCAGTGCAGAAAATTCACAGCTCCCAAAGCATAACAGCATGAATAAAATTTACTTGCAAGATTGTCAAGGAATTTTGCTTAGAGTCCTTTCTCTTTTAGGTCTATAGCCACCACATGTCACCTTACTGGCTAATGCAAGACTAAAGCAATGGAAAAAGAGGGGAGAAGTCAATGTATTATTCCACAGTATTATAAATCATACTGGGAAATATTGAATAGTTGTAGTTACTACCAGAGCACGTGAAATTTCTTGCTTTATTTTATGAAGCATTGAACGGTTCAAAACAACTATTGCTTCAAGATGTCATCTATAAATCAGCACAGGCCAATGGCAGCAAAGTGATGGATATCCACCCATCTAAGGGATTTGATCATAAGACACAATCTGAAACAGTGGCAAGGCAGAGATAAATGTTTGTGTTCAGATTAACATCCCAAGGTCAGAGTGCCTAGGCATATCAATGAGGAATTTCAACTAACACTCTAAGAATATTAATCTAGAAATGTGTAACAGCAAACTGAAGAAGATATTGAATTTTAATGGCGTTGTCTATTTTGACTGTCTAAGAAAATATTTATAGTAAACTAATCACGCAGAGTTTGGAATTTATTCTGTCACAGGACTTGTTTCCAGAAAATATCAGCCTTGTTCTGAGTTTTTAAGACAACTTTATTTTTCATCTTTTTATTTAACCAGTATGTTAAT
>VZTZ01033590.1:41863-139836 GCA_013400955.1 Drymodes brunneopygia
GCCTACAACAAAGAGGAAGGACATATGGTTAAGCAAAATTGGCCTGAAAACATTTGAACCCATTATTATTTTTTAAGAACTTTTTTCTTCTTCATTTTCACTGTGCAAAAGGATAAAAAAAACAAAGGGATACTTTTAGCTGCAGGTTGGTTATTTAATTTGGCTCCACACCCTTACAGAGCCGAAGCTGTTCCCGAAAAAATCTCTGGAACCCTCTGCAGGTCAATTTTAATGCATTAAATCAATGAAAGAAGAATCAGGAAAGAGTTATTAATCATTATCTGTGAAAAATCCAGTGAAAAATGTTAACATGATTGCAGTCTTTATGTCTTCCATTTCATTGTTATTCTGAAAGTATTTCTGAACATTTGGGAACTGCAAAAGAACACGCTGTTCAAAGTTATAAGGAGGGGAAATTGGGTAGGAAAGTTGTTTCTAAAAAAGAATTGGCATGACTTTGTCTGCTGGGAGATCAATGAAATAATGCACTGTATTTAAATGCTTCATCCAAGAAAAAGAGAATAATATTAATTATAGCCTTTAGCTCTTTTCATGGCAATCCTTTGGTAATTATAGTTCAAGAGAAAGAACAGAAGTAATTTAAAGATGTGTTTCTTCATAAGATACCCAATTTTATTTTTTTCTTAGGAAAGACTGCATTTCAAAGGAGAACTTTGTTTTAAGTTAGATATGCACTGTTTGCATGTAAGTAATGAAAGGAACTGTAACAATATTCCTGTAGTGTTTGTTATCCTTGCAGCTACATCCATGGCAGCAAGCGTGCTTGTTGGTAGTATGCTAAATGGCATCACCTTTGATGACACCTTCTGAAGACCTTATAATTTCTGTTGGTGAATTTTAATGTGATTTTTATGAGGGCTGGTGTTCGGTTGGGGTTTTTTGGGGGGCTTTTTGGTTGGTTTTGGTTTGTTTCTTTTTTTGTTTGTTTCTTTGTTTGTCTTTGGGGTTTTTCTTACATTTTTCATTTTCTTTTCATATATAGTAATATAAGTGCTATCTTACAATATCAAGTTAAAAAATTGCATAGAAGCTAAAGAGTCTTTTAGGAGGAAGACAATAAAATCTTGAAGACCAAACTCAAGACACAAGGAGACAATTTAAGTTAGAAACTGTATCTGAATTAGTGCAAGTTTAAAATTTTATGTAGTGTGCCTCACCATGCAAACATGTAGATACACTTCTTTTAAAAAATGAGACATCAGACTTCTAAACCCAATTGGGCATGTTGCTTATACAAAAAAAAAGCCTCTCTGAATTTCTTTTAAGACCTGAGATACCTTGCTCACCACATTCACTAAAGTTAGTTATTAAATAAGAATCTTGTAATGAAGACTATAACAGCTGGATGCTCTGGTATTCTTCAGTTTTTAGAGAGCTGTTTAGAACTATGAACAATTCTCTATTAGAAATTTGAGCAGCATTACTCGGGGTAGAGTGAAGATACATTTTCTGGCTTAACCCTTGCAGACAGCTCAGCCTCACATAGCCACTTGCTCACTTCCAGCAGAACACAGGAGAGACCCATGGATTGAGATAAAGAGAGCTGCATTGGTAAAACAAAGCTTTCATGCAGGTACAGCAAAATAAGGAATTTANCTCTTTCTCACTCTCTTTCTTTCTCTCTGTTTTTTTCCAGTGCTCTTCCAATTTGTTTCTCTATATTCTGTGGACTACAGTAGTGAGAAAAAAAAATCTGAAATCACAAATAATTCATCCAGTCTAAAATAAGTCCTAGGAAAAATGATTCTGTGGAGTGCACTGTACTAGATCATGAAAATTGTGTATAGTCATAACTGAAATTTACTGGATTAACAAGCTTTGGGCCCTGATACTTCTGAAAATACAAGCTGAAAATAAAGTTTTAAACTTAGACAAAAAAAAAGAATGTCAAAGCTTCTCTGTTTAAGTAATAGCTAACACAGCTATTTGGAAGTGTATGGACTTACATATATTTATATATATATTTATANGAACCCATTATTATTTTTTAAGAACTTTTTTCTTCTTCATTTTCACTGTGCAAAAGGATAAAAAAAACAAAGGGATACTTTTAGCTGCAGGTTGGTTATTTAATTTGGCTCCACACCCTTACAGAGCCGAAGCTGTTCCCGAAAAAATCTCTGGAACCCTCTGCAGGTCAATTTTAATGCATTAAATCAATGAAAGAAGAATCAGGAAAGAGTTATTAATCATTATCTGTGAAAAATCCAGTGAAAAATGTTAACATGATTGCAGTCTTTATGTCTTCCATTTCATTGTTATTCTGAAAGTATTTCTGAACATTTGGGAACTGCAAAAGAACACGCTGTTCAAAGTTATAAGGAGGGGAAATTGGGTAGGAAAGTTGTTTCTAAAAAAGAATTGGCATGACTTTGTCTGCTGGGAGATCAATGAAATAATGCACTGTATTTAAATGCTTCATCCAAGAAAAAGAGAATAATATTAATTATAGCCTTTAGCTCTTTTCATGGCAATCCTTTGGTAATTATAGTTCAAGAGAAAGAACAGAAGTAATTTAAAGATGTGTTTCTTCATAAGATACCCAATTTTATTTTTTTCTTAGGAAAGACTGCATTTCAAAGGAGAACTTTGTTTTAAGTTAGATATGCACTGTTTGCATGTAAGTAATGAAAGGAACTGTAACAATATTCCTGTAGTGTTTGTTATCCTTGCAGCTACATCCATGGCAGCAAGCGTGCTTGTTGGTAGTATGCTAAATGGCATCAACTTTGATGACACCTTCTGAAGACCTTATAATTTCTGTTGGTGAATTTTAATGTGATTTTTATGAGGGCTGGTGTTCGGTTGGGGTTTTTTGGGGGGCTTTTTGGTTGGTTTTGGTTTGTTTCTTTTTTTGTTTGTTTCTTTGTTTGTCTTTGGGGTTTTTCTTACATTTTTCATTTTCTTTTCATATATAGTAATATAAGTGCTATCTTACAATATCAAGTTAAAAAATTGCATAGAAGCTAAAGAGTCTTTTAGGAGGAAGACAATAAAATCTTGAAGACCAAACTCAAGACACAAGGAGACAATTTAAGTTAGAAACTGTATCTGAATTAGTGCAAGTTTAAAATTTTATGTAGTGTGCCTCACCATGCAAACATGTAGATACACTTCTTTTAAAAAATGAGACATCAGACTTCTAAACCCAATTGGGCATGTTGCTTATACAAAAAAAAAGCCTCTCTGAATTTCTTTTAAGACCTGAGATACCTTGCTCACCACATTCACTAAAGTTAGTTATTAAATAAGAATCTTGTAATGAAGACTATAACAGCTGGATGCTCTGGTATTCTTCAGTTTTTAGAGAGCTGTTTAGAACTATGAACAATTCTCTATTAGAAATTTGAGCAGCATTACTCGGGGTAGAGTGAAGATACATTTTCTGGCTTAACCCTTGCAGACAGCTCAGCCTCACATAGCCACTTGCTCACTTCCAGCAGAACACAGGAGAGACCCATGGATTGAGATAAAGAGAGCTGCATTGGTAAAACAAAGCTTTCATGCAGGTACAGCAAAATAAGGAATTTAATCACTGCTTCCCTTTGCAAAGGAGATATTTAGCCATTTCTGGGTAAAACAGTGATTCATCAGGTATAATGGATACATAGAAGATGAAGAACTTAACTCTGAATGTGTCCCCTGTCTTTCTCTTCTTTCTGCAGTTTTATGGCTGAGCATGATGCATGTATGGGTCTGTTGGGGTTAGATTTCCTGGCTGTGTCCTCACTTAGCCTCTGGTACTCCCCAGCCTACTCAGTGGAGGAGCAGCACAAGAAGCAGAAAATGCCTAGATGCTGTGTAACCCCTGCTCAACAGGAGCTGAAACATCCCTGTGTTATCCAGACTATCATGGTCAAAAATCCAAAATGCAGCACCTTCCAGGCTGCTGTGAATAAAACTAATTCCCAGCCAAAACCAGTATACTACCTGAAGGAGCCTATTACCTCAAGTAAATGAGACAGAAAGCAGTGGTAGGTGGTCTCCTGACACAGGCATTTGTTACAGTAGTTAGAAGTGAAATTGTTCTTATGAAGAATGCAAATACATCATAACACCACGTGAAGTTCTTCAGACATAATTAATGGTCTAGCCCAAGATAGCTATCTGGGCTTTCACAACCAGCTCTGAGAAATACATGCTTTCAAAAGGCTATTTTAGCTGGCATCTCTAGAGACTATTAACCTTTTTTCTGTTGTTCAACTCATTTTCACACCTGGGGTCTCACATTTGCTTTACAACAGAGATCTGCTTTCGAAGAAAAAAAAAATAAGGTGAATATCCTTCCATCCCATTCACTCACAGCTGGTTCTTGCATTGTTTTTGCCATCCTGGTCTGAAAAAATTCTCCTGGCTTCCAAAATCTGCGTTTTTTTCAGGCCAAGGCTTCAAGATGTCATCTACTGGAGATGAAGTCTAACCACTAGATTATTAGAACTATGTGGAATATTCAATTAAGGTATGAACTCCATATGTTTGCAAATTTATGTTGAATGTGCCAGGAGGATTAGGTGGCTTGCATCTTTCTTTGCTTTTGACAACATACATGCTTGAATCAAATTTAGATCAGCTGGATTTATCCTGTGACATCATCATACAGATTTTTTTCACCTGGACTAAATTTCTTGAATCTAGTTTTATGTGTGTTGGTTTTTGCTTTTTTTCAAGTAAAGTAATTCAGAATTCTGTTTGTTGAAAGAATTTTTCTCCCTTTTTTCTTCTTTTAATCTTTTCACCTCTTCTCATGCCTTCCAGGAACAGAAGGAAATAAATAAGAATTTTTGAAAAAGAATCTATCAACAGTGAAAAAGAGATTTCTAACATGTTTTATTATCATCTAAAAGCTATTTTTATGTGAGATCAAACTATTATTTGGACAACTTTTGTGAATTTTAAAAGCTCAAAAATCAACACCCTTTTTAAATTCATTAATTGCTTTGATTATGTGTAAGAACTGAAAGTGCACATATACCTGTCTCAAACACTTTTAGGCCACAGAAGGACTTTGCCAGGAGATAAGCACAGAAGGGAGCAACAGGATGTTTCTAGGCTGGCAGAGGTGAGACCTGGGTAGCACATCCTGGTAAACACATCCAGATGAAAATTCCTATTGGGGAAATCTGTGTAAAGAAGCAACTGCAAATACACTTATCAGTGGTCAAATAAAGATCAGCCCAAGTTATGGGATAGATGACATTTGCAACCACCAATGTCCATGGAAGCTCTCCAGATATGCCTCCCTGGATATCTGGAACTTGGACTGGAAGATAAGCCACCACAGCTGGGAACTTGATAAAGGTGGTACAATTGTCTGGGTATCATCTTAGACCTAGGGGAATGTAACAAAGCTGGAGGAGAAGAATGGATCACTGATAATGGACACAAAGAATGCAGAATTTATGGGTCACAAGGAAAGGCAACTCAGCAACTGTGCTGAAATCAGCTCCAGCTGGCAATTTTTCCAGAAGGCAATTCTGGCATGGAGAGATTCCGACTCCACACTCAAGACCCACTGAACCAAGCAACTCAGTGACTCAGACGAAGAGAAAGACTGAGCATGGGACTAATTAGCATTAGAAGAGAGGGAATCATTTAACCAATAGACTAAGAGAACTGTGCACCCAGTAAGCATTAATTATCTGCTTAAATCCATAAATAGTGAAAAGTTTTGAATGACGAGCCTCTCCCTCTCTCTCTATTTCTCTCTCTCTCTCCCTCCTTTTTCCTGTCCTTTTATATTTCTTTCTATGTCTCTATCTCACACTTTATTGTTTAATAAAATCCATAATATTGACTTTGGCACATGGTCTTGTTCGCACCTTAATTCGGGCAGAAGCATGTCTCAATAATTGGATCTTAACACTGTGTCACACTTCTGAATGTATATTTCCACTTAAGTAGCAAACCTAAAAAAAGACATTTTCAGTGGTAGAAAAAAAAAAAGGTTTTTCTAACAGTTCCTGAGGGTTCTAAATGTTTTCTTTAGTGATCCTGAGCCAGTGTGAAAAAGAAAAATGAAAATGTTCAAAATTTGATGATATTATCAATATAAAAATTGGGCTGAATAAATTTAATAGGGTTTTTTATTTTGTTTCGTTTTATTATTTTATTTTAATGAAAAGGTATTTTCATATTTTTACCTTTAAAACTCTTTGCGAACTGAGTCACATGGTTGTTAGTCTACGAAAAATGCACATTTCTTTTATTACTATTATAAATCTCAGTTTTCATATTTTTATGAATTTTCAATGTGCAGAAAAGAAGTAGGACTCAGAATTGACCTGAAATAACATTTTCTTGATAGTTCCCACATTGCTGTAACATTTTGTTTCATACAGATAGATTTTTTTTCAGACAAACACATTTCCAAAGTACTTAGACCACTTAAGGCATTAAAAAAATGTTATTTAGTAATGAAATCATGTTTAAGGAATATTTTTTTGAGACAGAAGAGGGTTATTTTTTCCCAGCTTTTATAGCATCACTGAGTATGATATGAAAGTATATCCCTAAGCGAGCAATTGTATTTCACCTCAGTCTGTGAGATGTTCAGAGACTTTCTTACAAACAGCTTCTCCCTTTCCCCCTGGAATAGTAGTCAATCCATTTTTTCACTAGATCTGTTTATATTGTTAATGGTTCAAGAAGCATTCTGAGTAGGTAAGTAGTTACTGATGAGACAAACATAAAAGCCTCGGAGTTTCTCTGTTCAGATAGGCAATGATGGAACACTATTTTTTATGTTATTTTTACACTCACAACCAATCTTTGAAGCCAGTGAGCCTGAAACATGGCTTCCCACCCAAGATTTTTGTGAAGATATTTGATTCAGTGCCTGAAGTTTCTATTCCAAACCATGAACTACTGTAAATAGGGATTGTAGTAGGAAAGGTGTGAGATATGTGCAGTCTTTTTACCCACCTCTATTAAGACGGCATTAGTTTGTTTTGCAAGCTCTTTATAATGGAAAATATCTCTCACTGCTTCCTTCCCCGCACTTAGAGAAGCACTCTAACAGAAGCTGCAGAAAAGGCTGGTGGGGAAAAATAAAAAGAGGGCAGGAAAAAGTTAGAACTGTAACTTCTACTACTGTCCTTTCTAAATTTTATTTTTAGTAAGGTGAGATGCATCTTCTCTGAATGTCCTTAGTTTTTCCTTAATCCGTGATTATGATTATTAAGTTTGAGTAATAATTTCTTATTTTGTTTCTGGTTGCTATAAGTAGTCTTTATTTTCAGGCATATAAAACTACCCCTAAAATTTCTCTTATTTCCCTCAAAGTAAATATGTACTCTAAGGAAATCCTTTTACCTCAACACTAATATACAAACTAGTCACCCTGTTTCTCTTTTTAGGCAATGGTAATAAATTGGCATGTCTAGACCCTGACTGGTTCTGAGTAGATGCCTCTATCTGGTAAGATTAATCTTGATGTAGTAACCATGTTTTTCTTCATTATTTATAAAAATTATATAAAGATGCAGAACAGCTCAAATGTAGAAATCTGTTTGTAGCCAAAGGAATTCTGATTCTGCTTTCTATAAAAACAGACGAAAGTGCTTTGCATTTCACTTTTCCAGCACTCAGAAGTGAAAACAATTTTGGAAACAGTTTTAAGTGAAAAAGTATTCTTCAATCAACATAAAGTACAACTACTTGCCTAAAATTGATGATAGAAAGATTTTATATTCAATAAGATATATTAAATTGTTTTGTATAGAAGTGTATTCAGGAATACGAGCAGAGTATTTTGAAGTTTGGTTCCTGGGTTATGGTTCCAGTATTAGAATTCAGGCCATATCAAATTCAGTAAGAAAAAGAACTTTCACTTAGTCTAGACTAGGATATTTATGATCTTACTGTTATCTCCCATTTATCAACTGAAGAAATATAGTTTTACCTGTTTGTACCATTGCACCCTTGAGTTTTTCCCTGTGGAGTTTATATAGCCTTCAGTTCTTCATTCCTTTTGCAAAGCTATCTAATTTTGGAATGAGGATGTAAAAATATACCTGAATGCATACCTTGGCAAAGAAGAAATTTTCGATATTAAAATAAAATTTTAAGAGGGGTGATTTTATAAAGACTACTGTGCTTTCAGTGCTGTTCTTTCAGTGTACAGAAAAAACCTGATAGGGTGGGTAAGAACAGATGATAGACAGAAAAAGAAAAACTAAGAATGAGGCAGATATTTACTTTAATTCACCAGTATTTCACTATTATTTGAATGCTTACAGAGCAGTAACTGAGGAAGAGGAAGCTGCCAAAAATTGTATTACCAATCTTTGCATCTTTCATAGCTGTATTTGAAGGTATCAGCTTGGGAAAAACTGACTATGAAGAATATGTGAAAACTAGAAAATAAGTTTAATATTGTTTAAGGCAACACGTAATGTTCTTTTATTTTAAGTATGGACCAATATGTTAAACATTTCTTTTTCACTAAAACTATGCTACAACTGAAATGAAAATACTATGTAGAGCAAGCTAACAATTATGTTTCATAAATAATCTCAATCACTTTAATTTTCATTATTTAACAATTGTTTGGTATTTGGAAAGGCTATGTGTAAACAAGTTTATCTCAGTAAAACAAACAAACAAGAAAATAAACCTCTGATTTTTTGTTGAAAATGTCATCACACTGGAACCTGCATGAGTTTATGCTAGTTTATTTATTGTTGTTGTCCCCAAGATGTCGTCTGTCATTTCCAAGCTGTTCCTGGAACATTACAGATAGCAGTAACATGCATTTAAACTTTTGCCAAATTCCACTGACATGGCTCAATGCACTATAGGAGAGCACTGCTGAAAGTATGATGGTTTTGAGTACTGTTTTTCTTGTACTGCTAAATCTTACCATTTATTTAATGTATCATAGTGCAAGAAGTACTACCAGTTTAGAAATGCAATATCATTAGAAAAGACTAGCTGTCTCCTTGTTATCAAAATGGTAGCTTCTGTGGTGAAAGATATGCATGTTCTTGATTATCTAATCCCCCCATTTTATTTTGAGCAGACAGCTGACTTCTTGTCCTGACAGTTTTCTAAACAAGTAGAAACAGGTTACTGAATATTTGAGATTCTGAAGACCAACCACATCCTGGGCTGCATCAAAAAAGGCAAGATCAGCAGATCAAAGGAGGTGATTCTCCACCTCTGTTCTTCTGCCCTTGAGAGATCCTGCCTGAAGTACTGCATCCAACTCTGGGGCTCTCAGCACAGGAAGGACCTGTTGGAGCAAGTCCTGAGGGTCCTGAAGACAATAGAGAGCCAGAGCATCTTTTGTATGAAGACAGGCTGAGACAGCTAGTGTTGTTCAGCCTGGAGAAGATAAGGTTCAAGGGAGACCTCATTGAGGCCTTTCAGTACTTAAAGAGGCTTATAAAAAAGGTGGACAGCAACTTTCACATAGGCAGAGAGTGATAGGACAGGGTTTTAAACTAAAAGAGAAGAGATTTAGGTTAGATGTTAGGAAGAAATTCTTTACTCAGGCAGTGGTAAAGCACCAGAACAGGCTGTCCAGAGAAGTTGCAGATGCTCCATCCTTGGAGGTGTTCAAGGCCAGGTTGGATGGGGCTCTGAGCAACTTGGTCTAGTGGCAGGTATCCCTGGCCATGGCAGGGGGCGTTGGAGCTAAATGATCTTTAGGATCTCTTTCAACCCAGACTATTCTATGATTCTCTGGTGGTTTTGATAGGACAGTGTGCAGCCACTGGTGCATGTCAAGAGCTGACAGCCCAAGCTTGTGGCAGGACAGAAGGGTTAAATAGCTGCAGACCCTCCATGGGCTGGAGGTTTCAGACATCCTTTTGCTGTAACCTTTATGCCCAAAAAGACGAACAAGGAGACAAAACTAAGAAAATGCCATAGTTGTGAAGAGGAAACACACATCTATTAATTTTCTTTTTCATCTAATAAGCAGAAGGTTGGACAGCTAGGAATGAGAACATAAATTCTGTAGTGTCTGCATCAGCAGAAGTGGCAGGTTCAGCAGCAATGGTAAGACTGGTATTGGGATAGTGATGCTGCTGTGGAAGTGGTAGTGATGATCTCCATGACTTCCCAGCTCAAAGAGCAAGAAAGAGCCAGATAGCTCCTTTCTTTGAGTAGGTACAACACACTCTCAATGTAGAAAAAACTGGGCAGGCACAGCCATTATTTTTGGGCTACGTAATCTTGGAGATTAGATTCTAGGTAATTGTTCTTCTTGAATCAATACAGCTGTGCTCCTCTCCTGTCCTCTCCTGTCCTCTCCTGTCCTGTTCTGTCCTGTCCTGTCCTGTCCTGTCCTGTCCTCTCCGAACCTCTCCGAACCTCTCCGAACCTCGTCCTGTCCTGTCCTGTCCTCTCCGAACCTCTCCGAACCTCTCCGAACCTCTCCTCTCTGAACCTCTCCTCTCCGAACCTCTCCTCTCCGAACCTCTCCTCTCCAAACCTCTCCGAACCTCTCCTCTCCGAACCTCTCCTCTCATCTCCTCTCTGAATAATCAATACACAATTTTATTTCTGTTTAACAGTGCAGGATGATCAGCTATATTTTTATGCTTATAATTCTCTCTGTCTTAAAAAATATTTTGCATTCTTCCCTTGACTGTATTCAAAACCACATTTTAGTACACTTTGTAGCCTGTGTGCTGAAGCTTGTCAACACAGTTGTTATACACTTCCACAGTTAAACTACTGCTATATCTTATCTAGAGTTTATTTTCCGTTCCTGTTGCTACCCTTGACTTAATTTCTTCTCTGACTTAAATTTACCATACAGAACATAATTTCAATATTGTTTTAAAGATGTGAAGAATATTTAGTTGTCTTTACTTTCCACGGATACAATTACAAGGTAATTTACAACTAAGCATAATTTTGATGTACAGTAGCTGTCTTTTTTTTCCCCCTCCAACTATCCCAAGAGATGAAAGCAGAACTTTAAAGATAAAAGTGAATTTAGAAATATAATGAAAATGTTTTTGGTATCTTAGCTTTTGCCATAAGCTTTGCTATATACCATGCAAATTGACTGCTTCTGTGTGTGGTAACTGTATTGTGCATTTTTCCCTCTTGGATAACATGCTTTCTCCTACTTCAAAGAAACCTAAAATAATTGGACTTGTGTTATATGTAGGAAACCAGGGTGAAATTAATTGAAATTGATGTTAATTGTATTATTTTCTTAATTGCTGCAAATGTGGGTCAACACTACCATGGACTTCATATAGATTTTAATAGAACTGTGAATTATAAGATATTTTTGGATTAGCTTCAAGCATTATGTTCTTAAAAAAATTTAATGATTGAATCTCATATGTAATGCCATCCCAGTGAGAATAGATTTTGAGTGGCATTTTACGAGTGGATATTCACTTTGGGATTGTACAAGACATGCTTGACTTGTTGTTCTAATGAAGGGACTCAAAATATGTTTTCTAGCAGACTTACCTAGCCTCAGATGAAGAATCTTGTTTCAGATAAAGAACAGGGCATGGTTCAGCTGTTAGCATAAAGGTGTCTAGTGACATTTCCTTGGGGTGCTCACTATGGTATCCAGTTGCTGGGGGGGAAGATCATATAGTGCCCTAAAGACCTATGTGACACCCCTCAACCCTGTGTGAAAGCTTCTATTGCCTTGGGGCATCTGAAATGGCATTATTCATCTATGTCTAATGGAGACGAGAAGTTGTAAAGGAGATTTCAATTACTCCGAGTAATGTGGGTAAATGTTCATGCAAGATACCAGCAATAAATTAGATGCCATCAATGAACTGCTTCTTGGAAAAATTAATAAGGCTACCACAAGTAAAGAGTAACTTTTACTCCTATCAGTGCACAGGAGTGAGACACAGTATCATGAAAATAAAACAAAACAACAACTAAATATATTAAAACAAAACAAAAAACTCTCATGGTTTACTCAGAAGTAAATTTCCCATAGGAGAAAAACAGTGCATGTGAAACTCGCAACAGTGAAGTGTAAGGTCAGTAGAAAAAGCTGCAAAAGAATGGTGTAGTTATTATAAAGGGAAAATGTGTAAAAGGTGGCTAAAAGAACAAAAGAGTAAAAAAATGCATGTGGCATGAAGGTTTTTTAAGGATATCTTTTAAATTTTTCAGAAAAAAGAAAATTATTAATTTTAATATCAATTTCTACATGAATCCAAAAATGATTTGAAGCAGATAAATAAAAACCCAGTAGCATAAATATGGAAAAGTATCAGAAGTTCATTATCAGAGAAAGGTGACTATCTAACAAAAAAGATCTATTTCAAAAAGGAAAAGGTGTATTGAAGTGGACATGAACTCTAGAACTGTAAACATGTGTTTAGCAGTGCATGATCTATTACCTTATTTATACTTCATATATGTATGAAAACATCAGTAAAACAGATGTTAAAAGATTTTGAAAAATAACTGATCCAAAATACTGACAATTTGTTTGAGGAGGAAGAAAACTCTCAGAGATTTCCTACTACTTAGAAATGACCAAGGTACAACAGGAATTTAAAAATGGGATAGCTCATTTCAAGTTCAGAAGATTCACATATGATATTGTGAATGCACTAATTAATGTGACAATTATCACTTCATTTGTTTTAAGCAGAAGAAGAAAACAATAAATTTGTTTGTATTTCTAAAGGATTCCAGGCATGGTATAGGATACAGGCTGTAACACTGACTAACATAAACTTTATTAAAGAATGTGCTTTGTACATATTCTTTACCTGTACTTATGCTTTAGCTGTAAAAAGGGAATGTAGATTAAATTTTTTGGAGCTGCTTCAAGGACCTAAGAGGATGCATAAGAGAAAAACAGCAAAATTGCTGGAACTATATGACCATCAACCTTACTTCAGTCCCTGGAGCAAATAGTTCTGGAAATCATTTCCACACGTGTTTGGACAAGAAGGTAATTGACACTGGTGAGATGCATCATGAGCCCAGGTTTATGCTCCCTGCTACAAAGGAGACATGCACATACTGCACCAAGTCCACAGAAGGGCCCTGGAGGTGATGTGGTGTGTGAAACCTCTCTCATACAAGGAGAATCTGAAAGATCTTGGACTGATGAGTCTTGAGAAGAGGAAGCAGGGGGATCAAGGTGTATAAATACTGCTGAAAAGGTGTAAAGAAGACAGAACCAGTCTCTTAGATGTAACAGAATGAGACACAATGGGCAGAAACTGAAATATGGGACATTTTGTGTCAATATAAGAAAATATTGTCTTTCTGTCAGGGTGGTTAAACACTGGAATGTAGATAGGAATTTACTGTTAATCTGTAATTCTTAACAATCTAATCAGAATGCCACATTTATTTTTCAATTCCATTGTGGTAATGCCAGCTTTTTCAGTCAAAATTTACAGTGGAAAAGCACTTTAAAATTCCCTAAAATTGTTATGGTTTAAAAGTAAATATTTACACCCTCTTTCAGATGTTTTTCTTACTTGTTTATGTTCTCCAGGCCCAAAGGCTGGTCACATCTCTCTGAGGCAGAGATGTCGTGGAGTATAACAGTGAGTTATCAACACCAAGAGTTTTCTGTAGGAGGAGTTTGGCATTCAGGGGGAGTCTGATGTTCACTTAAAGTCTGAAAGCTGCACACTGCAGCTTCCACCAGCCATTACTAAACTGCAATGTTTTCTCTTGTTTTCTCATGTCTGTACTGTATGTGGTCTTCAGAGATTTTCAGCTATAGCATGGCTGTGGCAATGGTCGCTGGACCTCTAGGGAATGCCTAAAATCAGGTCAGACCAGCACAAACCCTGATAGGCCCATAGACCCACCACTGCCTTATAAGTACAAAATCCATGACTCTTTATTATTAATGTAAAAAAATCACATTTAGTTCACACTATTTCTTACTCTCTTTTCCTAAACATTTAGTGCTTCCATAGATGGAACTTAGCTCTTGGGATCTTTGGATGCATGATCTTTTGAGGTGAGAAAGGTCCCGTATAAGGTGACAGTCTGCTAAGGGTTCATGCAATTTTTCCTTTAGGATTGCCTCCAGAAAATAGTTTTCTAAGCAGAAGGATCTCAAAAACTACTTGCTTAAGTGGTGTAAAGGTCAAACCAAGGATTGAAACAAATTAACTGACACAGTCTGAACAACTGATTGATCTATTTTAACAGCTATGTGGGCCTGAGATTTTAAAGGTTTTACACATTTAAGTTTTCAAAATTTGTATTCTTGGGGTTTACCTTTTCCTTGCTGGTTTTCCTGTTGATTTTTGATATCTCTTGCTAAGTAGTGGTTTCATGTCTAGGGACTACTTCTACTGAAGGTATTTTGATCTGAAAAAGGGGTTGTTTGTGGTCACTATTGTGTTACACGAACAGAAAATATTCTGTGTCAGCAACTGTTCCTGCTCAGGGGACCATTCAGAGTACTAAAGATTGATCTTAGCAGCATCCCTTGCTCCTTTTCTATGTTTTTCTATCTTTCTGCCTCACATTTTCTGTTAAATAAAATCCATATTACTGACTTCAACATATGTTTTCGCTTGCACCTTAATTTGGGTACCTCTCACTGGTTGGATCATCACAGTAGTACAGGATATCCTCACAATCATTTCTAGTGTGTTTGATGATTTTATTATTTACAAGTATTTAATGTGATTGCTTGTGAGATTATTAAAAGACTTTTAAACTGATATTGTTGATATGATGCCCATTAAACAACTCAAAAAGATGACATTTGCTATTTCATTTTATACAGGTACTTGTTGCTAGTTAAAGTATCAGATGCTCCTGTGATGAAAATTATAAAATTTACTGCTAGGGATAGAAAAGAAAAAGGACTAAAACCAATTGTGTATGACAGGCATACAACAGTGAAAATCTCTGAGGAGTTAGCATTACACAAATACCCTATTCTAACAAGTTGCTTGATGTTCATGTTTTGTAGAAGGTTGGACTCTATGACCTTTAAGGCTTCTTCTAGCTTAAACAGTTCTGTTGTTCTGTGATTTGGTTTTGTTTGTTTGCTTGTTTGTTTGTTTTATTTTTTTGTTGGTGTTGGTTTGCATGTTTGTTTGGGTTTTTTATTGAAAAGGCCATTTACCAGATGTCCTTACAAGAGCAGACAGTTTTCATTCATATAGCCTTACAGTATCTATCTGTAAATAATCACAACAACAGAAAGAAGCAGAGCCACTCACTTGCTCCTCCTGTTCCCTGGAGGGATGGGAGGGAGAATCAGAAAAAAATAAAACTTGTGAGTTGAGATAAGGCTACTTTAATAAGTGAAATAAAATAAAGTAAAATATAATATAATAATACTAATAATTACAATGAAAAGGGAAACAGTAGAGAGAGAACAAGATGGAGAGAGAGAAAATTCAAGAAAACAAAAACCCCAAGTGGTGCCCAATACAGTCGCTCACCCCCTACCAACCAATCCCACCAGTCCCCCAGCAGCTCACAGCCCACTTCTCCCAGTCTGCATACTGAGCTTGATGTTTTATGGTATGAAAAATCCCTTAGTCCACTTCACATCAGCTGTTCTGGTTATGCTCCCTCACAGCTTCTTGTGTCTTTGCCCACTGGCAGAGCATGGGCAGTGGAGAACTCCTTGAGTTATGTGAACTACTACTGAGGAGCAATAAAAACATTGGTGTGTTATCAATATTATTCTCATACTGAATCCAAAACACAGCACTACACTGACTAGTGGGAGAAAAATTAACTCTATCCCAGCCAAAAGTAGGCCTGTCCCCAATGATGTGTATGTATGAGAAAGCTTTTCCCTGACAGTCTACCTTTTGCTGTCCCTGCTTGAGAGAGAGATACCAGCAGTGTTATGCTTCTTGTAATCTTCTCTAATCATTAGCAACCAGAATACTCAGTGTCCCGATAGCCACAGGACAGCTGCTCTACACATGGGGAGAGACCTCTGTCCACAATCCTTCTTTCAGAATGTCATTGGTTTCAGCATTTTTATTTCCACATCAACAGTAATCAACCTTACCTCTGCACAGACCAACATCAGCAAGAGAATGACGACCTTCAGATTGTTCCAGAGTGCTGTCATATTCCTGACAGAATGAATTTGCAATAAACCATAATCAGCAAAGACACTGGTCAGAATTCATTCTCACTCATACTGATGAAAATCCAAAGCCAGCTGAAATGAGTTAAAATGTGGTCGGACGATGTGGAACTACATTCTCAGATGGCAATAGAATTTATCTCTTGAACCCTGAAGTTTAATTCTTTGAGTTTATGTTGGTACATTTGAAGTATTACTGACCTTTCCCAGTCTAGCTGATGCTTGGCAGTGTCTGTCTGTGCAGTAGTACATACAGCACTGTGTTTAATAATAAATGTGAATTTCAATGGTAGTATTAAATGATTCTTTCTCTCTCTTGGAAAAAAAAGAAAAGAAAAGGCAAAAAGGAAGAAGAGAAAAAAAAAGGGCAGATAAAATCACATGGATCTAAAAATCTAAAAATACAAGGTATAGAGAAATTTTTCAGCTTAAGGACTACTGTGAGTCTGACCCCATGCTAGCTTTATGTTGCTAAATAATTAAGGAGAGCACTTGATTTAGGGCAAATACTTAAAATTAATGAAGTCCAGCACTCATTAATCCTGTTAGAAAGAAGTGGCCTAGTAAGGACTCTAAGATTTTCTCTTTCTATTAAATCCATAGCAAACATCAATATCAATCTCTATATGAAATATAAAACCCCAGAATTTGTCTGTGGACATATCATGTGTCTGTGCATCTGTCTGATTATCAAAAGTAATTGAGAGTTCCTATCAGTTTGAAGCTAGAAAAGGATGCCTACAGAACATAAATACAGAACATGAACTTAAGAAAAGTTCAGCATTTTTTGGTTGTTATTTAATTTTTTTTATTATTATTGTTATCAATTGATTATTATATCTATTTTTTTTAGCTGTGTGTGTTGTGTCTAGCTGAAATGGAGTTCATTTTCCCCACAGCAGCCCTCACAGCTTTGCATTGGTAGCTGGAAAGGTGCTGATAACACATCAGTGTTTTGGCTCCTGCTGAGCAGGGCTGGCACAGCCTCAGCGCTGTCTCTCCAACACGCCGCTCTCACCAGCAGGCTGTGCATGGGCCAGAGGTTGCGAGGGCCTTTAACCAAAACAGCTGACCCAAAGTGACCAAAGGGATGTTCCATGTGGTATGACGTGTCCAACAATAACAGCTAAGATAAAGGAGGAAAAAGGATGGGGAGAGGGTCATTTATCATTTGTTATTTACAGGATTTGTCCTCTGGAGCAGCCACAACATGTGCTGAAGCCCTGCTTCCTGGGAATGGCCAGACATTGCTTGATGATGCGAAGAAGAGAACAAAATTCGGGTTTTATTTTCCTTTGTGTGCTCATGAAGTTCACTGCTGTGTTAGTAGACTTTATCTTCACCAACAAGTTTTTTTTTAATCTTATTTTCTCCCCCCGTCCTGCTGAGGAAGGGAGTGATTTAATTTAAAACATTCAAGTTTTCAAGTAAGAGAAGAGTTCGAGTATGAAACTATAAGAGTGCAGCAGAAGTTAATAAAATATATTTCTATTTTTAATTTAAGTATCTAATAATGAAGGTTTCGTTTTGAAGATAAGAAAATATTCTCCGTAATTAAAATCTGAAAAGGTCAATATAGCTGAGGTTAAATTTGGTCACTATTCATGGGTATCTCCTTAAGTGGAAGTATATGGTTTGTCTTGTCCATTTTCTTCACTTTTCCACTGCTGTTTTCTTCTTAAAGAAATCACAGTATGTGCTTCTGGTATGCCTTTTTACTTTATCATTACAGTAGTATGGAGATTACTCTCCAGTCAAAAGACGAGAAGGTGGTGATGTTTATTTCAGATTTTCACAGTGATAAGATGATGAAAGTTTTGACAATAATTTTTTGGATCCTACAAATGATAGAGAAATAATACAAACGTAATGATAGGCATTTCAGTCTGACTTATAAGTGAAAAAATTGCCAGAGAAGAATTTTCTATATGAAACCATTTACAGTTTTACCACAGATATGTATCTGCTCTCATCATTCTATCAATATTTTTATTCTAGATACAAACCCTAAAATACAGGTATTTCTTATTATCACAATGATGATAAATATTTTATGCATATGCCCTTTAAGTTACGCAAAATCCCTGATTCAAGGACCTATGGTAAACAAAGCAAACAAAAGTTAGAGCATAAGCTCTGATATAAGTATTCTTCTAGGTTAAATAGCTTTAAAATCTTTTACTTAGTCAGCCTTGTTTCAAACTTTCTAATATGGGAAACAGCAGAAATTGAATGGTATTGTGACACATCTGAGAAAAAACCTCCTAGTACTTTATCTTCAGAAAGCTTTCAGGCAATTCAGGTTAGGATTAATTTCAAAGCAATGTTTAGAGCTCTAATAGTTAACCTTCAGAATCTGCACAAGGATCACTTTGTAATCAGTGAGAGGAAAATAAACACCTACAGAAGAGATTTCAGGTTGTTATAAGATAGACAGCTACCATAAATTAGATGTGGAGATATTTATTCCTCTCCTTTGGCCATAATGAGAGCGTAGGATAACTTAAATGGCAGCTGGTAGAGATCTAAATTTAGATGAAATTGCTCTGTGCCTTTTTACATGTCAGTAACTTTAAAAGGTTCTTTTCCATTAAACTCAACTAACTTTAAAGCCCATTTCAAGGAATAAAATGCATCTACTCTTTTGCACTTAATCATGCTTGTCAGGGCTAATAAATTAAACACATCCAGGACCATTTTCTGACACCGAAGCCAGGTGCCACAGAAAGGTTTGTGCCCATTCTATTGAACTCTCTTTCTCCCTGGATAAGTGTACCCACAGCCACCCAAGAGGGACTAGACTCTCACCTGGGTGACAATGCAGAGTCAGACTGTGCCTGGGGTTGTTCCCACTGGCTAACCAGGCAAACAGCCTGTGACAGCGCCTGCAAACACTGTGGCACTGGCTTATTTTATCAAGTGATTAAATTCTTGTCTCTGCACTTTACTGAGGGTGTATAAAATACAAAATTACCAATACATTGACACACTTCATTACTAACAGGGATTATTTTGGTATTTACCCATGTAACTATTATGTTCAACTTAAGTGAAATGGATGACATTAAATGAAATTATTATGAGTTAGGAAGAACAGGAATAAACAAGTGGTTTCTTAGTACACGTCATTGGTTTTCAGGTGCTTAAAGGCATTGCTGAAGCACTGTGCAGATATAGTCATTCAGTATTTCAGAGCTCTATAAAGTGGTAACATCCTATTCTTTCTACTCTTCTAGTCTGGGACTTTAGCTCACTGTGGTGGTTTGGGATGGAGTGATTTTTTTCACAGTGGCTAACATAGGGTTGTGTTTTGGATGTGTGGTGAACACAGGGTTGATAATATAGAGATGTTTTAGTTGTTGCTCAGCATGGGAGATTGGAAGGAGACACAGCCAGGACAGGTAAATCAAACTGGCCAAAGGGATATTCCAGCCCATATGGCATCATGCTTAATACATAAAGTGAGGGGAAGAAGGAGAATGTGGTGACATTTGGAGTGACAGTGTTTTTCTTTCCAAGGAACTGTTGCATGTGATGGGGCCCTGCTGTCCTGGAGATGGCTGAACACCTGCCTGCCCATGGGAAGCAGTGAATTAATTCCTTGCTTTACTTTGTTTGTGTGCATGTCTTTATCTTAATGCAGGAGTTCCCTACCTTTTACCTTCTGATTCTCTCACACTTCAGTCTGGTGGGGGAGTGAGCAAGTGGTTTTTTGGGTCTTGGCTGCTGACTGGGATTAAATCACGGCAATCATAAATAAAATAAAATTTCAAAATGGATATTTTTTTAAATTCACTGTGTATGAATTGTATCCTAAGTTTAAAATAACATTTTGAAATCCTGATTTAGTGGTATGCAGAGAAAATTTTAGGGGTAGAAAACAGAAAAATGCTAGTTTCTGACCAAGCTAAACCTCCTGGGTACACCAGAAAACAATGAAAACAAGAAGTGAAAGTGACCAATATTACACTCTGTTTATGGACCCCATGAATCAATACTTGTCCCTGCTACTTCAGACAACCACCTGATGGTTACTTAATAGGAAAAAACCCTTGACTTTGCAAATTTGGATCCATTACATCCAAAAGGTGCTCCTTAAATGAGCTCCTGAACATTCAACCAGCAAGCAAAATTTAGTAATATTTGTTTTCTATGAGAAGAGTGGTATGGTCAAATGAATATAATATATAATTTATATATTTTTCTTTAAATTTGAAGCAATATTTTTCACCAATATGTTTTTGAGATTTTTCAATGGAAAGTTTCATTTGAGCAGCTCTTATTTATCATGTTATAATGTCTTAGGAAAAATCCCCAAATATCTTAACATTGCTTGAAGAACAAGCAAGGGACACTGAAGAAATCACCACTGATGTTTGTGAGAGAACTTTTGTATGCTGCTCACTTTGGACCAAATGCTGGCAGGGGGAATAAGAGCTGTCTTCAAATGAAACTGTCAGAGGATTTTCCTCTGAAAATCAATTATAAACATCAGAACTGGTTATTTAATATTTTTAAAATTAAAGGCTAATGGTTTAAACATCAAATATCTTCAGTAAACACTCTAGTTCAGTAAACTCTTTGCTCTATACTTCAGTAATTAGACATAAGGCCAAATTTTTCTCCAAATACCAGTAGTTGATGATGCTACAGAATGCTGCCTTATATCCTTTATAAAACTAGGTCTATGGACTAAGTGCTACAGAATTTATTGAACAAAAAACTATCCATTGAACAAAAAAGTTTTATGCTTTAATCTATACCATTTTTAAAATCTTCGTTTCTCTTCTCTTCTTTGTCATCCTGCCTTTCATTTTTTCCCCATCTGTCAATGAATGTCAATGTCCCGTTTAGTTCATGAGATATTCTGGAAACAGAAATATTTGGGTTTGGATGCTCAAATATTCACTAATAGTGACTAATGTCATGAGAAAAAAGGTAAGAGGTAAAAGTAAAGCTACTCAAATTATTAGGAGCTAAAAAACCCAAAAGGCTTCAAGAATTCTATTTTTTTCTATAAAATTGAAGCTAAATGATAACAGCTGAAACACAATAATTTTATGTATATAAGAGTATATATCTCTCTCTCTATATAGATGTAGATCTATAGATATACATTTAAGTTGAAAAAAATTACAAATATTAAGAAATATCTCCTTCTTATGGTTTGTTTCCTTTTTTTAGCATAGTGCTAAGACACAGAGATCCACACTCTGGACCCCAAATTTGTGGTAACAATAACATTGCAGCATACAACATCAGTAAAAAACAATTTTAAATTTCAGCAAGACTAATACCAAATTAACAGCAAAACCTGTATGAACCATGGCAACAAGAAATTTCCACTTTGTGAACAAGAAGCAATTATTATAAGAGAAATCCATATAAGAAATATTATAAAAGGTTCTCCCTGTACTCTTTTCATCAGACTTCAAAGGGATTTTTCTCAAACACATTAAGAATATACTATAATTCAAAGGTTGCACTTATGTTGCAATATGAGCTGTAAGAAACAAGAGAACTGAAATATGCATGCTCTAAGAAGAGTTGCTTTGGTTTATTCTGAAGAGATATAATGATTTCAGAAACCGAAGTTTTCCATGGGCTTTTAAATTTCAAAAAGGAAAAGAAACATATCTTACTATCTGAAATAAGACAAAGAAATCAATACAATCTGAATGAAATAGAACTGACTAAGCCAGTGTGAATTTTGTAAAGATTAAAGATTGAATAAAGACAATAGCACTGAATAATGAGAAGGGTACTTCTTCACTATTCATGGGTGGAAATAATGATAGATGACATGAACAGTTCTAGCATCCACATTACGAAAAGAAAATGTTTGAAACATAACACTCAATTATTTCAGATTAACCAAAAAAGTTACAGAATAATTTGAAGTTCATATGTTTAGAATATAGATATAGGAATATATATCCTATATAGAAAATGAACAAGTGATAGCAGAAAAGAGTTTAAAGTAGAAGAAAAGAGAAAAATTACCCCTGTGAGGTGATATATCAACAGCAGAAATATTCAGGTGGACAGACAAGCTTGGATATTTTTTCTAAAAATATATCTAGTTGAATTACAAATGAACAAAAAGAATCTTCACATTTTTTATTTTATTGAAATATTTCTTTTGCTGTTTTTTTTTCATATTAGACTATACAGTGCTCACAGTTCTAAACCGCAGTCACTGGAAATTTTGAATATTGTTAGAATACTCTAATTTTCTTTTTTCTTTCTTTTTTTCTCTAAAGGATGCATGTGAAAAGTCAGGGCCCTATAAAATATCATTTATTTGTCTTTAAATCAGCAGAGGTACTACAACAAATAGCAACAGCACAATCTTTGTTTGAAACCTGGTCTTGTGATAACAATCTTTCACTGATTTTTGGAATTTCTTTTATACATATGAATATCCCACCCCAGACAAAGTTGTCAGTAAAATGACAATATTTATTTTGAAGTCTCTCCCAAACATTCCCACTCTCTAATCTAGTAATAATAACAGCTTGGGGTGGGTTTTTCTTTTTGTTTGTTTGGATTTTGAAAGGCATGGGAAGGGTTGAGAAGGGAAGGGATAAGTATTTCAAAGGTGTATTTAATAAAAAGGCTTCTTAGACTTAAAAGGCAAATTACTGTATTCTAGGCTTCACAATGAAAAAAACCCATGGGTCAGATTTGTGCAGGACAGAGAGGAGGGGAAAAGGAGAGAAAATAGAAAGAGATGTCAAGAAACATTTGGTTTTGCAGAGACTCATGAACATGCAGAATTGCCTATGAAGCATAATTGTTGAGTCAAAAAGCATTGGAAAAACTGCAAAAATTAGATGGCAACCTAAGAGACAAGCAATGCTAAAAAAGATTTTGATGAGTTGAGTGATTGGTCATTTCATCACCAATATCTTTATGTTCTGTGCTGTTCTGTTTTTCTTTCTTTTGGCTGTACAGGAAAATACTTTTCTTTCCATTATCAGTTTTTCAATGTATTGCAGAATAAATTAAGGCTTTACAAGTTCATCTAGAAAATTTCATTACAAAGATTTCCTGACTTTTTAATTTTTTTTAAGAAAAGGAAAAAAAAATGAGAAAAAGAACCTCCAGCAAGTCAGAATTTCTAAAAGTTAAACAGAAAATTGTATTTTGTATACTGTGGATATACTGTATTTGTTCTTTCTCCACAGGAAAAGAAAATTAAGTGATTTGGAAAAGTAATGGGATTTTATTTCAGTACACTCATCAGTACTAATCTGTATGTTGTACAGATATATCTGTGAAAAAAGGAACCACCTTAATTGTCTAACTCATTTATGCCAGTCCCAGAGAAGATAATGAGATGATTAATGTAATTAACATCAGTAGAGTTTGGCTTATGTGTTAGAAATATTAGTGGTCCTTGGAATGCTTAATAAGTACTCAATTATAATTAGTATTTCATAATCCTCACTCCTCTGTTGGTGTAAATCCTTAATGTTTGCTAAAAATATTAGTACCATGTTCTTCTTTCATGCAAAGCTTTTGAAATGTAAAAACTAAACTTTATGGAGATGTTGCAGAAAGTTAAAACCCAAAAATATATTTTATAAAAAATATATCGTTGTTGCTATATAAAATAGCAATATTTGTCTTTTAAATTATGAAAAATCTGCAGGAATTTAATTCTGTTTAATTTTATTTCATGTGCTGTATAATTTGTTCTCTTGTTTTTCTTTCAGTTTTAAAGCTGTAATTAATGAAGGAGTTGTCTTTATAGTCAGTGAATGTTAACCATGTACAATTTAACTGTTCTTTCATTCTAAGCCAGATGGAAGAATTTAAATAAATTCTTAATAAATGCTGAAATATTTGTTAGTTGGTTTTCAGTTTTTGTAGTTAGCAGTAAATTACATTTGTTCCTCACACATACACAGTTACAGTATTTACTCCTAATGACTTAAACCATTTTTACTGCTTTTCTTGTGTTGACAGTCACGTCCGTACAATAGGAGACTTTCTCCTAAACTGTAGTTGAGCGCTGTGTCTTTAAAGGTTAATATTTAGAGTAAAAAGGAAATCAATGAACTGCAACTGGGATGTAAGTCCAGTAATTTATCTTTTCCACAGCTATATTCTATTCTTAAAATTCAAGAGACAAGCAATATGCAGAGTAATTTTCTCTTTTTTTGGGCAACTCAGCCAACTTATTTTTTCCTTTTTTTTTTTTTAATCAAAGAAGAAACCCATAAAAAATTCATCATAGTGGGAAAAAAAGAAGTGCTTCAAAATGTTTTTGTAGTAGTATCTCTCTTCTCAATCAACATGTCCAATATAAAAAGAAAACAAAAAATCCCCTAAGCAACAAAAGCTACTGAACAGAATCAAAACTGTCGATGTTCCTTTGGAAGTTCAGTGAAACATATATGAAGCTGGGCCTAAGGTGTGGAGTTGCACGAGGGAAGGAGCTTTAGAGAAAGCAGAGGAGTAAAGAGGTTTTGAAGAGAACAGGATTGCTTCTTGTGGTGACACTAAACCATTCTGTGGTCTTGGCAACACCATCAAACATTAGAACAGGATCTGAGCAGGAAAAATAGCATCAGTGAATGTGGTCAGGCACTGGATGCAGATCTTACACACTGAATAATTGCATTGAGCCATTTCAGTTGTTTTCCCAAGAAAATAATGGGCATAGCTTGGAGAACAGTTCCCTTCAGTTACAGCTTCCAAAAGGCAACAGGATGCCTCTTCAACAGGAGTGATTACTTCATCTCTGTGTAGCCCTCTGCCATTAATGTCAGAATGCTTTGTACTCTCACACACTCTCACATGTTCTGGAGACTTGCCATAAGACACACAGCTTATGTCCTCTTCTTTAGGAGCATGGCTTAATCCATACAATGGAATCATCAAATTTCAGACATTTTGGCATGAAAATCTTTAAAAATAACAATTATATTGTTATTAACAACTATAATATTACAATTATATTGTAATTAACAATTATATTGTGCCTCTGATTGGAAGAGTAAGGGGGCCTGACAGCATGTAAGAAAAAAAATAAAACTTCTTCTGGTAGTAAGAATAATGAGCAACAACATAAGCATACAACTCACCCAATCACTGACAACAAATGAAGGATCAAAATTGATGCTGGGGCTCTGGCAGTGTGCCAGGGGCACTTAGTATCCTGGCAATCTGGCAGCAACATCCAAACATGCAAATGCCTTTTTAACACACATAAGAGTTGCACTGTCTTTTGACTCCACCAGAGTGATTTGAGAGGATGACACCTTGCATGGATAATGTGGATGGCATCCTGCCCATGCTGCTGCTATCGGTAAAGGGTCAGGATGCCAAGAGGCAGAATGTTGGCAATTTATCTGTGACAATGATCTTGGTCAAAGAACAATGTATCAAGAGCCAGCGTATCAGTACTGCATGAACTGAGGTGAAATTTGGACTAATGAGAAAATATTGTGGATTGTGCCTCCGGTTGGTTAAAAGACTTGAGTTCTACCTAGTCTAAACTTGAGTCTACCCATGCCACTTATGTCTGGAACCACAGATTAATGTTTGCCTTTGTTTTATTCAGAAATATAAAATACAGGCGTAGCAGATCATAGCCATAGCCTCAAGTTCAAACTTTGTCTCCATAATCAAAGTAGAAACTTTAACCTCAGTCCATATAACTCAGGTATTGCCAAACTCATCAGATTACAGCTGTGGGGTAAGTATGTCTTAGTTTGCTCTTCTAGATATTTTCAATTTTATATTAATTATTAAATAATAATTGCCTCTAAGAAAAAAAATTCTTCATATACACAATAAAAGAATTGGAACTGTTACAGGTAGAATTCTGAAAAATTACTTTTTTTTGTGGGCATGACAACCATCTCGTTGCCTTCTTTCACAGGAGTGTTTCATTTAATGTAAGTGGGAATTAAACTTGTAAATCACATAGGTAGCTTATGAAAAAGTGCAACTTCAAACGAGCTGCCTGAGCACAATACAATGATTAACCTTGTGGTAGCTACTTGTATACTTGAAAGTTGTATTGAAAATAACATCAGAAAAAAAGAAATGACAAACAGCTCCATTACAAGCTGAAGAGAATCTTTTATTCTTACTTGAACATTGCTGACAGCATGAGCTATAAAGAAAATAAGAACTGTGTTGTAGAAAGCATTTTTTATTCTCTTCTCATTTTTCATTGAATAGTTTGGAATAAGTTTCCATCTCACGTAGTTTGACCAAAAAAATTCATCTGGGTTTAAGAATCCTTGTTGTTAAGTTAAACCAGTTCTGAAAATCCATCAGAGTATATCAGTCTTACCATCTACATAAATGTAGCCAGTAATTTTCAAAACATTTTTCTTACAAGGAGAATGAAATATAGCTAAGGATAATGACATTGAATGAATTAATTAAGAAGGTATAGAATAGGATAAAAGTCTATATTGGGAAAAGGAGTACATAGTAACATAGATCTAGCTATTGACTATTAAAAAAAAAAATAGAAATCAGACCAACTGCCTCTTGGTAGATTCTCACTGTGTAAAATTAAGGTGCAGATCTCCTTGTCACAAGACATTATGGTTATTACAAATTTATGGAGGAAATAATTCCCTTGGTGACCATTAGAAAATAAAAATATAACTCCAGGCTTGTGAATTTGCAGATTGCTGGAGGGTTGCAGAATAGTCTGGGAAAATATCACTGCATGTGGGTCCTATTACTATGTTGCTTCACAGTAATCTCCTTTCAGCTACTATTTAAGACAGAATACTTGGACTGATGGGCCTCTGGGCTGACATGCTGTGAGGCTTCGTCATTTGTATGATTGTTTGTAATTGCCATTTTTTTTTTTTTTTTTTAGAATTGCTGACCTGTCCATAGAAACAAGAAGTTTTCTGAAAATATACGCCCATGGATTCTGAAGACATCAGGGTAGAATAAAGCTATACTCTATTTTCAATTAAAGGATAACAGTTCCTTCCTCTTGAAGATTTTTCAAGTTGTCAGACTAGCCCTCCGCAAGGAAAAACTCTCCTACATTACATTAATTGCCCACTTTACATTACAGGCTTTGCAAATTTTAAGCTGAATAGACCAGATATTGCTGAATAGACCAGATATTGCTGAATTCAGTGACACCATTCTATGTTCAACGACAACAGCCTGAGGGTGGCTTTTCTTTTAGGGTGTATCAATTGCTGCTGTAAATGTTTCTCCCTGAGTTCATTCACTCTTCATTCACATTCAAAAATCTGTGAATGTCTCCCCTACTTAGCCAGAGGTACAGGGAGGAAGCATGTAAAACCGAACAAGTAGGACAAGAATTTTGATGAGAGCAAGGGTCTTAAGCTGGTTTCAATGCATGTGCTCCCCTCTGGTGACTGTGTTTGCCCAGCACTGTGAGAGTGAGCACATCATGAACACCAGTTATGGGAATCCTGTTGGTATGATTATTGAACCGGGTATTGCAATTGCTGTATCTTTCTAAGTGTAACATGTATTTTGTTGTTTCATGCACTGTATTTTGTATTACTCTGCTAAATCAGAAATACTATGTACTATCAACTATCTTTAAAATAAGAGATTTTGATATTAAGTAGTAGACCCTCCATGGGTTCAAGTACTTAACTTTGACAGAGACTATTGTATGCTGACATTGATGCTGAGCTCTGCTATTATTTTTTGCAATGAACAACACTCCTAGAAAATTGCTTTTCTGAGATATGGCAATAAGTCCTGGAAAGGCAAAATAAAAGCAAAATCATATGTGTATCTGTGTGGACTTGTATTTATATATATATATATATAATTTTGACAGCTGTGTAAAAAGACTGTGTTTCTGACTTCTTCAGAGTTTCTGGGCAAAAAAAACCCCTAATATCTGCATTTGATGTCTTGTTTATTGTCATATCTGTTCATAACACTTCCCTATCTAATCATGGTGTAGTAAGGAAAAGCCAATGAGTCATTATGAGATAAATGAGACTGAAAGAGCATCACACAAGTAATAGCATTAGCTTTTAATTTGGCATGTTGACATTGAGAGACTAAGTCTACTATGTGAAATTGGAAAGCTTACATGGTAAAATCAGTATTCCTGCGCTAGTGAAACAAGGTGACTGTAAACGCAGTAAGTCTCTCACACTTTGTCTCTTGCAGAATGGTGGAGTTTGTTTGTTTGGTTTTTTGTTTTTTTTTCAGAATAACAATGTAAATCTTTTTCAGATCACTATGCTCAGTGACTGTTTCTTTTCATAAAAATTGCCCAGCACTAGCAGCTTGTTATCCAATTAGTTATTTTTTTTTATACTGAACTGCTTTTATCATCTGTTGTCCCAATTACATCAACAATCTAAAAGTTTTTGAATATAGCTGAATATTTGCTAATATTTGCTACAGCTTCAAATTTCATGCTAATTTGAATGTTGCATTCAATACCATTTATCCAAGATCCTTATGGGGCATTCTCTGTAAAGGTACATCCCCTGTCACAATATTTTGTGGTATTACAGGGTTGCAAAGGAAAGATTTCCATGGATATAGAGTCAGGACAATTTTGTTTGGAAGAGAAACATGGACAACTCCTAGTCCAATCCCTTCCCAGATCAGGGTCAGCTAGTGCAGGGTGCTCAGGTCTGTGTCTGGTTGGATTTTAACTGTCTCCAAGGATAAATTTCTCAACATCTCTGTTTAACCTTTTCTGAGTTATGACAAGCTCATCTTGAAAATATTTGCCCTCTTATCTGTATCTTACCTATGTTTTATAGAAAAATTCTTGTTTTATAACTTGTTTCTATATATGGGGAAATTTCAGTTGACTTTCTGTACTATTTTATCATGTTTTTGCCAAAAAGGCTTTTTTTTGTGAGGAAAAAAAGCCAACAAAATATTAGAAGAGAAATAAAGAGGCTGAATATGAACAGTCAAATTAAATAAAGCCTAAGAATACAGCAATTTTTAGATCTTAGACTGAAAGATAAAATGGATCATAGACCATCTGGCTGGATTCAAGTAATTGTATTCTCTTTTGTTAATAGATTAACTCTTTGGTACAAATCCATCCTCTAGCATAATTTTGTAATGATCCTTCTGAATACTGCAGTTAAATATGAGAGTTTAGAATGGATATTCAAAAAAAATGCTTAATGGGAAGAATCAGATAGAAGACAAAGAATAAAATGTTTCTGCAATATATTCTGGGTGGATTTTTTTTGGGTTTTTTTTGGTATTTCGGGCTTTTTCTGGGGTGTTTTTTGATTTTGTGGGGGTTTTTGTTTTGTTTTGGGGTTGTTTTTCTGTTTGTTTGTTTTGCAACAACTACAAAATTGCTTAAGAAGTTTGAGATATAACCCCAGTAAATGTCAGTAGGCCAAATGCTGTGTTTCAAATGCTGTGTTTTGTGTGTTGATGATGCACAGCATCAGGTTTCAGAAAACTCAAAACCCAGTAAATTAATGCAAAGATGATAATATTGTGCTTTTAAACAAATTTAAAATTATCCTTATCACAGAAATACAGAAATAAACCAGTGTATGCATGTTTTGGGGTATGACAAAGGTTTTTGAACTCAGTTTTAACAGTCATTTATAACTGATATATTTGTTTATATCATTACAAGTCACTCTTTCTATAGCCCATTGTTTCATTTGTTGGAATAAAATAATATGGGTTAACTAACCTGGTTGAATGGGTAAAGTTCAGATCCTTAGTTTTACCTACACATTATAACCTTTTTAAAGATATTATATTATGCAAGAGTTGAGACTCAATAAATCCACAGTGTAGCTAATGGAAAAAAACAGGTGCCTCTCAGTATTTCCCTGGAAGAGACTCACCAACATTTAGACCAAAACCTAGATAATTAGGCATTCTTCACTGATTACATTGAGACTACATATACCTGGTGATTCATTGAAAGTGAAATTTAGCCTCAGAATAAAGGATATAACTCTAAGAGTCTACAAGCTTTGTGTACATATACGATTGAAATGCTGAGTAAAGGGTTGCTCGCGATTATAAATTATATATATATAAATATTTCACCAGGATATTTATGTCTTTATGACACATATTCATTATGACACTAAAACTGTAGGTTTGTGCCTAAAGTAGTATAGATAGTATGCAATAAAGAGTCTTGTTCAGCCTATTGGTATAAACCAATCTGATACAGTCTTGATTTCTTCAGGAGCAAAAAAAGTATTTTTGGAAGGACAGGTGGTACTTATTTTCAAATGATAAACATTGAAGGTAAAAAGTAAGTAAACTAAATTTTAAACTTTTTCAACTTACTATTCAGACTTCATTTTTTTTTTAAACTCTTCCCCTTACTGCAAGGCACGGAGTACAAGACATACTACCAGAAAATTATCCTAATTAGTTCTAATATAATGAAAACCACTGAAAAAAATGCACAAATCTTTAAAGACTCTAATTTTTTTTTTTTTATTGAAATGTATAAAATGCAGATTTTGTCACTCAACATCATCATTCTGCCTTCTGTAAGAACTGTTCAAGTGGTGAACAAAAAGGTTGAAATACCTCATATTGCCTAGGATGTTTTGTGTTATGAAAACTTTGGAATATTTCTGTGATTCCCCTTTACCTGTACAGGTATTAAATCTTTCTATCTACTCTTCCAGTGATTAGAAATAGTCAAAACTATATTCATCTCTGAACTAAATATGCCATTTCTTTTCTATATGCATAATACTCCAGTTGTAATGACTATGGAAATACTTGAGGTAATAAGGCCTTTGTTTTCTAAAATACCATTTATAAGCTGTGTTCATTCAGTTCTGTATGTAAAAAACAATTTAAACATTTTCTGAGTGGAGAAAAGTGTGATTATTCACAGGATGAATTCAGACATAGATTCAATATTTCTACAGAGACAGAACTTTCTACAAACAAGATAGGTAAATCTAATTTCAATAAGTTTTGCAAATCAGCTTCTACAGTAAATTTAGAGTTCCTGATATCTATTAACATCCTGATTGCTTTAGCTGATTGAAAATACATAAATGGAATAATATATAAATATTTATTTGGAATAATAGATAAATATTTGTGTATCAGTTTTAGTCTCTGGACATTCTTTCTTTGTATACTTATGGTTTATGTGCGGAAACTGCCTCTGCATTTTTATTCTCTTGGTTTCTCACATCTAATTTTTCAATTTGGACATTTTTTTTACTCTGTTTCCAACAAACACCTTTATGATAAATATTTAAATAATTCTGAGATATAGTTCTTGTATACTACAGGTTTTAAAGTGAATATGATTATGTTGGAGATGTGACTATAATCCTCAAATCTACTTCTGTCTCCATGGGAAGCAAAAACTGCAAAACAGAAATCTGTTTTCATATTATGCAGGAAAGAGACATGGATCCTTGGTCACCAAGATTTTGTCATTAAAACGTCTTAAAAGGGGCCTTTTATTGAGTATGCTGTCTAAATCAGCTTTCCCATCAATTTTGCAGCCATTTGTAGTCAAAAGTAATGAGTGTCTCAGCTCATAGGTTTCAAAGTAATATATTAGAAAATCAAAGTAAGAGTGCACTGAATGGAAACTGCATTGAACTTCAGAAAGCAATATTGATAGTTTTTTTCCTGCTGAGGCAATTATGGTGAACAGCAAAACCTGTTTTTGATGCTATTAGCTGTTGACAATTTAATTATTCCAAGAATTTTCTTAAGAAGTTTCTTCAAAGTATTAATGTGTCGCCCAACACAAAGTTAAGTTGCTTTTTCTTTTTTTGAACAAGGAACTATAAATTGCTACAGATTGCATTTAAAATGTAATATGTATGAAAGCTTTAAAACTAGAAATATGTTTTCTCTGAAGGGAGCTGAATTATTAATGCCAGTGCAAGAGGTCCAATATTTAAATATGTATATTATATCCAGAAAATAAAGAAAGAATAGAAAGGGGTAAACAGAATGGAAAATAGAAAAGATTGTCAGTCTTGTTAGAGCTGTTGGAAAATCCTCAGTGTCCTTTTAGACTATGATGCTGAAGATTTCTTAATGGTCTATCAAGAAGGATCTGTATTTTAATGAATGAATAAATTAATTAGTTAAAAACTGTGACCTTGCCATGATACAGCAAAGATTATTTTCTGTTGCATTTTGGTTTTCTTCTTACAGTTATTTCACCTAGGGTTGTCAAAAGCAGAAATACTGCATAAATCATTGCCTAAAAAAATAACTTGTACAGAACTTCAGGAATGAAATGAAACAAAAGGTGCTGAAAAGATCACAACAAAGTTATATGGTTTGAAATTTTCATTCACTTAAGATCTGAGAAAAGTTGGAAGAATCTCCAGTTATTTATTGACTGCATATACTCCTATGTTGGAGACTTTGTAAAAAATTTCTCCTTAGGTGACGGAGTGTAACTATGGAAATAGTCTCAGAAGCTCACAAAATTATTTAGTGTCCTGTTTAACAGTGAAATATTAATACATAATTATCTCTGCTGGACTCAGTTGTTAACTGATAACCTCTATGATTCTTGTCACCCCAGAACCAAAATGGTTTAAAAATTGTATTTTATCAAATTTTATCTCCTCTGAAGCTGCTTCCTCCTTTCTCTCAAACAATACCAAATTTTACTGTGTTTTTTTTTAGCGCCTGCTTTTTCATCTAGGCCTATGCCACTTGTTCGTGGCATGCCTGCTTTCCAGGTGTGCACGTTTGTCAATGATGTGACCCCAAGACTAGCTCAGTCAGTTACAGCATGGTTCTAAAGGTGATAAGATTCCCAGTGTTGTTATGTTAATCCCTGCATGGGCCATTTACTTAAGAGCTGGACTTGATGATCCTTGTGGGTCCCTTCCAATTCTGATTTGCTGTTAATCTAAGATGATTAGCTAAGCAAAATAATAAATAATGGAAGGTCATGCTTCTTTGCGAAACTGTATGATAGCACAATTCTTTGTGAAATGAGTAGTATCTTCCATCATACCAAAACAGGAAATCAGGGTTGTCACTATTAGGGAAACTGGCTTTAAAAATACTGTAACGTTATTGTATAAATGACAACCTGTGTTCCAGGTGAGATGTGGTGAAAGGGTTTAATGAAATATACATAAATTCTAGAACTATAAAAGATATTCTGCTAGGGGTATTAGATATTCTCCTAATTTAAGATGTGTTGCTTTATGTAGCAGCCAATGCAAAAAAAAAAAAGGGATGTGAGACCTCGAGTCAGCTGTTGTCAAAGTAAAGAAACACAGAAATTCAAAAACCTTTGTTATGTATGCAGTTTGTCCCTGACACACAAGCCTTAGAAAAAAAAATTCCTCTCTTCACAGAGCATTGGAAAAAGCCTCATAGGATCCCAGAATCTATAGATAATAACTCTCTAATCACAAAAAAAAAGCACTTACAAATCTAATTTCTTCTCTGATAATTTTTTCCTTTATGTTTTCAGCAGTTGTTAAAGGAAAGAGAATAATTTGCTTTGATGTGAATTGTTTTCAGATTGTCTGCTTAATATGCCAAATTGCTTGTAAATATAAATAGTAATTTATATGTGTCTTTTGAACTGTAAGTCCTAATAAGTTTTAAATCTAAGGTTTTTTAGTTGGGGGGTCGGTTCATAGTAGCTGAATTTTCTTTTAACTTAAAAACATCACTTTCATAAATACAGACTTTTACTGGAGGTGAAGAAAATGTGCTAATTAACCTTTCCTTACAATAAAATCTAGATTTATGAAGGCATTAGTGTCTCTGTGTTAAGCAGATCCACCAGGGAGAGCAAGAGCTAAAATATTGAAAACTGCAGTGGTACTCAGTATTAATTTCAGGCCATACTCACAGCTGTGTTACCAGTGGTAAAGAAACTTTAAATTACGTTGGTCATCTGCTTTAGCATTCAAATTTTGGAGGCATTAAGGTTTTTAAAAATTGAGCTAAATGAACCATCTCTAGGTTGAGCAGTCTCAGCTATCTCTGATTTTCCTCACAGGAGGAAATGCCCCAGTCCCTTTGTCATCTTCGTTGCCCTTTGCTGGACTGTCTTCAGTATGACCATGTCTCTTTTGTACTGGAAAGCCCAGAACTGCACACAGTACTCCAGGCGTGGCTTCACTACTGCCAAACAGAGAGGAAAAACCATCTCCCTTCACCTGCTCCATCTAATGCAGTCCAGGACACCATTTGCTGCTTTGAAACAAGTGTACGTTGCTGTTTCATGTTCAACTTGGTGACCAACTGGAAACCCAGGTCCTTTCCAGTCAAGCAGCATTCCCTCTGGGTGGTGCACAGCATACACTGGTGCCTTGGGTTGTTCCTTTCCAGATGCAGGACTTCAAATTTTTCCCTGTTGAACTTCCCCTAGTTGAACTTCCCCTTGTTGAACTTCATTATGTTCCTGTCATCCCACTTCTCCAGCCTGTCAATGTCACTCTGGATGGCTGCACAACTTTCTGGCCTATCATCTGTCACCCTGGTTTTACAGGGCCCCATAAGTTGTAACACTGTAGCTGTAGTTTCCCATGCTTTTTCTGTAAACATGGTCCTTGTTTTTCTTAACCGGCCGGGATTGTTTTGCACTTGTGGAATTGTTTTTCATTCCTTTCCCTGGGGTGGAGAAAGATGATTGACCATGTCTTTGTCCTGTAAACCTTCAGGGGTGTTGACCCTTTTCACCAATCCTTGATTGTCTTTAGAAACATATAAAAATAGGTAATCATCCACTCCATCTTGTTTTGTGTCATCAAGTTTGCTGAGAGTGGGCTCTGTCCCATCATGCTAAGCATTTACAGAGATGTTGGATGGGATAGAGCCCATTATTCCTGGCTAGCTGCTGACTTCCAACTCAGTTATGTGTCACTGAACATGACTCTCAGGGCCCAGCCTTTTAGCCACTTTTAAATCCAGCTCACTCCTCATCCATCCCCCACATCAACATTGTGTCCATGAGAATCTTATGGGAGACAGTGTCAAAATCCTTAATGTCAAGGTACACAATTTCCACTGTTTTCCCTTCAACTATCAAGGATGTCATTTGATCAGAGAAAGCTATCAGGCTGCTCAGGCATTCTTCTTTGGTGAATTCATGCTGAGTATTCCTGTTGCCTGTCTTCTTGGGTGTGGAAATATTTTCTAGAATTAGTTGGTCATTCACCTTCCTGGGGATCAAGGTAAGGTTGATGAACCTGGAGTTCCTTGAGAACCATTTTTGAGAATGAAAACAGTATTTGGTTTCCTTCAACCTTCAGGCACTTCTCCCAATTGCCACAACCATTCAGAGATTATCAAGAGTGCCCTCACAATGACATCAGACAGCTCCATCGGTACTTGTGGGTGTATTGCATCAGGATTATGGACTGCATAGCCATTCTGCATAAATATTCTGTATCCTGGCCCTTTTCCACCAAAGTAAAGTCTCCCAGCCTTTGTCCTTGGTGTCAGGCCCCTGGAATTTCTGAAGATGGGTCTTGTTAGTAAAAACTAAGGCAAAGGTGGCATTCAATATCTCAGGCTTGTTCCATGCCCTGTGTCACTTTCTCCACTCAGCATCAGGCCCACATTTCTCTTAGAGTCTTCCTTTTGTCACCTATGTACTTACAGAAACATTTCTAACCTCTGACTTTGCTGCCCAGATTCAATTACAGGCTAGGAAAGAATGCTCTGACAGTGTCTCTGTACTTTTCCCAGGTTACTTGCCCTTCCTTCTATGTTCTGTAAAATTCCTTTTATATGTTTGATTTTTTCCAGGATTTCCTTGTCCGAAAGGCCTCCTATTTTTTTTTCCAAATTTTTTTTCGTTTTTAGACAGAATACTAATGAGGTGGTGATTACTTTGGAGCAAGGTGAATGAGAATGGCTTTTCTTAGGCCTCTCTATTCCAGGGTCTTATCCCATGAGAATCTTTCAAGAATATTAGTGAAGAGGAAGTGATCCCTCCTCTTCTGAAGGGATCCTTCATCTTCTGAAGTCCAGTTATGTTCTTGATGTTTGCTCTACTTTTACCTCACAGGATCCAGAAGTCATTACTGAAACCAATGTTGACCTCCATGTCACCAACAAATCTTTGATTTTAAGTAAGAGGCACAAATATTTCTAAATACTAATCAGGCAGTTGTCCTTTCTGTTGATTTACTGATTTACTGATAACAAGAATTATTTTGATTACCTTAGAGAAGGGAAGGAAGCAGTTTTGGAATATCTTCTCTACAGACATTATCTAAATTATCAACAGAAATTATCATCTAAGCATTAAGTTTTTCTGTTTGGCATGAGTAAACCTGTAGTTAAAAAAGATTAGAGTTGGGGAAAACAGGTAAATTTTGCCTCATATTTTTATTAATAGTATGACAAAGTGTATCACTGCAGCTTTCTTAGTGGTTACTTTTGCAAGCACAGGCTCAAAAAAGTATGTTAGTCCAATATCTATCCATGACAGCATCAAGCTTGTGCCATGTTAATTTCAGTAGTGTTGAGACTGAGCTTGAAAATATTTTGGGAGAAGATAATGCCATGGCTACACATGGACTGGTAAAGTACAAGACTGGAAGTTTTGGCTTTCTAAGGACTTAAAGAGCACAGTTGCCTGTCTCAAACACTCTTTAGGCCACGAAAGGACTTTGCCATGAGATAAGCACAGAAGGGAGTAACAGAAGGGATCTAACTCCAGGTCTGGCAGAGGTGAGATCTGGGTAGCACATGCTGGTCAAAACATCCAGTCAGAATCCAAATAATAATAATCCAAAAATTCTCAATGTGGACAACTGTGTAAAGAAGCAACTGCAAATACACTTATCAGTGGTCAAACAATGATCACCCCAAGTTACGGGACAGATGGCATTTGCAACCACCAATGACCAAGGAAGATCCCCAGATATGCCTCCCTGGATACCTGGAACTTGGACTGGAAGATAAGCCACCACAGCAAGAACTCAAGATAAGATAAAGGTGGTACAATTATCTGGGTGTTATCTCAGACCCAGGGGAATGTAACAAAGCTGGAGGAGAAGAATGGATCACTGATAATGGACACAAAGAATGCAGAATTTGTGGGTCACAAGGAAAGGCAACTCAGCAACTGTGCTGAAATCAGCTCCAGTGCGGTAGAAGGATATTCTGTCAGGTGGAGATTCTGACTACAGATTTATGGCCCACTGAACCAAGCAACCCAGCGACTCAGAAGAAGAGAAAGACTGAGCATGGGATTAATTAGCATTTAAAGTGAGGGACTCATTAAATCAATAGACTAAGAGAACTGTGTACCCAACAAGCATTAATTTCTTTTTTTGCTAAAATCTATATATAGTGAAAACCTTTTAATGACCTTGGGACCCCACACCACTGAGAAACCCAGGGGTGAAGGACACTGGATCCATGGATGGTCATTATCTTCTGCTTGATCTCTCAGTCTCTCTTGTCTGTTTTCTTTTTATCACTCTACCTCAAATTTGTTGTTAAATAAAATCTGTATTATTGATTTTGGCAATATGTCTCATTTGCACCTTAATTCTAGAAGAGACATCTCTCAATAATTGGATCTTAACAGGCATCTTAATATTCATCTGAATATTCTTCCTTGAAGAATATCACAATGGGGAAAGGATTCACCCTATATCTGTGTAAAGATACATAATATCTGTAGTTTTAAAAGAGCCTTTTTGTTTTCATTTAGACAAACCAATGTCCCGTTCTCCTCGATGGGAATATGACTAGGAGCAAAATTAGAGAAAACTAAATTTACATTCACATTCTAACAGAAGATGTAACAGTAGAGAATCTATAGGATGAAATGAAATTGCTACTTTCTGAACCGAATCTTCCTGGACAGAATGTGATTGGCTTGCATGGAGTATATTCCATAGCGTTTCCCAGCATACACAGCCTGCAACCTTAAGCACATTACTAAGAGGGATGACACCCTCCACATGGAGGGTGGAGTGAAGACACCACAGCCAGGCTCTGTGGTAATCTTTGCAGGGATGGGAAGCTGAGATCATCATGGAGTGGATACATGAACACCGTAACCACTGCACAAGTGCTCCAGATTTTATTGACTATACTTTAAGAGTGAAACAAAAGAGTTTTACACCAATGAGTAACAAAAGCATGTATGAATAGTCACTCAAGCTCCAGCTAAATGCAAAGAAATAGTGTAAAAGTGAGTCAAGAATGGCTAGAAATTAGAGAAGACTCCATTATAACTAGTGGGATCAGAAGGGCTGAACCTGTACTTCTCTCCCATAAGGACTAAGAACATTATGAGCTTTAAATTATTATCTTGAGCTCATTTTCCATGTTGATTTGAGCTTGTCTCTATATTGCTTCATTTTTTTTTGCAGTCAGTTACTATCACCAGCAATCTTTGAACCTTATCTACCATAATTTTCTATTTTCAGTATGCTTGTTAATAAAGTGTCTTACTCTGCAAAATGTTTAGTTTAGTCCCTCAAGGATGCTAGCAGTTGCCAACTGTGGATAGCATATTTGACAAAATCAGGAAGATCCAGGTCTCCTTTTCTAAACTGTAATAAAGGATTTGATTCTGATACTGTTGGCAGGTATCCCTGAGCAAGTTAATTGAACCACCCTCCAATACAGTGGAGTCCCCATAATGGAACACTGACAGAATGGTCAGGCACAAGGGTCTCGCTTTCCCAGGGCATTGGCAGACTGATCAAGCATAAAGGGTTCAAGAAACCCCTCCACTTTTTTATGACACTCATCTGTGCTTCATACAATGTCTCTAATTCATACAGCAAATAATTTAAATTCAGCTATCAAGGAGACACTCTATAGAAACTTCATGCTTCACACAGCAATTTTCTGTAAACTACTTCTACTTAAAAGAAGCCATGCTGAATGTGCATTATTTATTTTTTATGGTTACACTAGGGATTGTGGGCATGTATGTAAGTCTGTTTGCTTAAAACCTACCTGTCAAATGTGCCTCATTGTGAAGGATGTCCCTTATTTTAGACTCAAACCTGATGCTATGCTAAATTTATTCCTTTAAATTACTTATATGAGAAATGCTGAATCAGTACATTGAAGTGATTCAAAATGTTACGCTGAGTCTGCTTTCCCAGCAGGGACCGTGACAGTGGGTCTCACTACTGGGATCACACCCACTGCCAAAATCCTGCCTCATATAGCTGACAACAGAACTTTCCCACAGAAGATATGTGCAGGGAAATAATGTTTTTCAGAGCCAAGTAAGAAGAGCTAATAGTTGACTTCATTGTCTTGAATATTTGACAGTTCAATGAAACCTGTATTTCCTTCCTCCCCTATTTGCCTATGGAATAAACCTACATGGGTCAATGTTGAAGGAATTCTAAATGCTCCTCCTAAAAAAAATTTGCATAATACTTTATTATTTTTTCTTCTCTGAGAAATGAATGTGAGGCTAACCAGATATACCATCAGCACAAGGAATCAGCTATTATATGTTGTATTTTTAATGTCAAAATTTTCCTTTAAAAGGAATTTAAAACCCAATCAATTTAAAGATGCCAAATTCAGCCCTTTATCATTGCATTTCTGTAAATAACCTTGCTTTTTTGTAGATGACTTTGTACAAGGTCTTAGTTTTTTTTTCCATTGTCTATCATCTTTTCAATGCTCAGAAACCAAAGACAGTAGTAATGAAAATACTTTATACAAAGCCCACAACATATCAAGCATAGTATATTGAAGATTAATTAAATACTTTACTGTGTGTGGGGGTTTTGTTTTGTTTAAGATGCAAGTGCAGTATCATTGCAGTATCTGGTACCTGTAGCAGCTTGACCATTTTTTATAGCAGCAGGAAGATTAATGTGGTTGTATAATAGCCTAATTAAGTATAAATTTGGTTTCTCAGGTGTCTGAAAAGTCCTTGAGGTTTCTGAAACAGAAAGATTAGACAAAGGATTATTCTTTCTGGAACAAGAATTGGAAAATATTTATTTCACAAAGAAATTTCTTTTTCTTTTAAGAAAGGATCAAAAATACAAACAAAATATCTTTAACAGAAAACCTTTATTTTCCAGTTTTAATGCAGAGTACTTAAGATGTCACTGTGATTCACAGATGCACTTCTTCAGAAATTTTTCCACCCTGCTTGCAGAGAGGCAGCAATAGAATATATAAGGGTTAACATTTTTAATATTGAATAATCATCAACATGTGCTTCTAGTAATTTTTCTGGCTAAGCAGTCATTCTCTGTGACAGAGAATGATTTATCACCCAGAAAACTCAGAGGCATCACTAAATTTTGGCAAAACAGGTAACAAATCATGTACTGAAGTATAATGATTGTTAAGTAAAGATTCTTTTTGTTCTCCAGAGGAAAAAAAAAATCTAACAAGACCATTAGCTGCGTTATAGTAACATACACAAAATTCTTCTAATGCATGAGCTCTTAACTAGTGGAGTTTCCATGCATGACTTCCTGCCACAGAAACTACTGAAAAGTATTCACCATCTGTCTGCTCATTGTACGACTTTTTTACTCTTGAGTTTTGTACCCAGACTATGAACACTTTAATTCTTGTCCTCTCTGTTTCTCCTTTCAGTGCAAATTTAACACATGGTTTTAAAGTTCATTTCACTTATAATGGCAGTAAATTACCAAAAAAGAAATCTCACAAATAAAAAGCCTTTGGTACTCAATGCTGTTGCTCACAAAAAGCCACCTAACATAATTTGAAACACTCTAGCTGCTTAACCTACACTCCAGAAGCAAGAGTTTAAAATTACCTTTTATTTACATGGAAGATTTTAATGGTTTTCCTGCAAGAATTGTTTTTTCTATAAATCCTAGGAGTGTGGTTTTGATCTGAAACAGAAACAAAAGTCTTGCAGTTAATCTGCAATTCAAGATTACCTCTGGCCACATCCAGGCTATTAACAAAAAATGCTCCCTCTGCATCTTCAAAATGACACACTGGTATGATACTTCATTGTTTCAAGGAATGTGAACAATCTGTCAGCAAGCATAATTACATAGGCTAGTTTTCCCTCTGCTTACAAAGTAAAATGTAAAGGAGAACATTCCTTTTTTCTTGCAGAAGAGCCCCTCTCTCAACCAACAGCAAACAAAAAAAAAAAAAACAACACAAAACCCAAAAGGAAAAACCGTTTCTTTAAAATTGTTTAGGCAAATTTATTAGAAATAGGAAACATGGAAACAATTAACAAGACCATGAACAAATAACATGCTTATTTTGTATTGCCTGGTTTAGGCGGTCCTTTTCTAATTTTCTGACAGCTGGCTTCTCAAACTTTGCAGTGACATTTTGTTAACAAGCCATTCATTTCCTGTGATGAACAGGCACAATTTTGATATCCTTCTGTCTAAAACATGTCTTATCCCACTATTGGAAAACCTGTCATCTTCCCCTAACTAAATCTATGGCTGCAGCTTGGACAGTAGATTCACTACTGGAAATTATCCAGATTGACTTTTTAAAGAAGATATTACATAGAATAATAATGTGTAGAACTTCAATCCTAATACCTGTAACAAAAGGTGTTTTCTTTTGCATTCAGACTGTCAATTTAGCTGTCCCTGAGAGAAATCAGCTGAAGTTGTTCTGATGGGATATAGAACAATTAAAAGTATCAAGAAGAGTCTTTCCCCAAAGCTACATGTATTACAGTACCCTTTTTAAACCACACAGTAGGAGCTAAATCTAGTTTTTGAAACTAGTTTTATAGCTTAACAAAAGAGGTAAAAAGTAAAAAGCTTTTCAAGTTTATTACTTTAGCTAGGCAATTCTTTCAAATAAATAATAGAGATTTAAATCCTGTTTTGTTTTGTTTTTCACTAAAATAGTTTGTCTTTTGTCAGTTGTCATCAAAACATGTTTTTCAATAAGGGAAATTGATCACTCCACAATCTGCAGTTTTTACAAAAAAAGAGCCCCAAATCCAAAATAAAATCAACAATCTTAACATTGCAAATCTTATCTTCCTGCTAAATGTCATTTAAAAGGGCTCAAATGAGCATATTGTGTTAATGAAATATAACAAAATGGTACAATATTGCCATTCTATAAGATAATGCAAATTACCCTTTTTATAATGTAAGATATCCTTGACATGTTTATTTAGAGGAGTACAATTATAATAACACATTGTAAGTAATATTTTTTACAATTTATGTGTGTTTGGTCTTTATTATGTAAATTATGTGTCTAGAATTTGTCCCAGTCATTGCCTCAGATAGGGAAAACTGTCAACATAAGTTTTGGGAAAATCTGAATTATCATGCACTGTTGAATTTTTTTCTTTATTTTTGTATCTGGATGGTTTCGTTTTTATCATTTAGGGTAGCTATATTTGGTTCCCTTAGTTCGCTTTTAAAATTGTATGAGCACTACACATAAAAATGTACCTATGTTTTCAAACATCTTAAATATATAGTAGTGGTTTCTGTATATTGGATTAAAACCAATAATATTTTGCTCTTCTATCTTTCATGTAAGGTCTGATAACATAAAAATATAAATTTTCAGCATAAATAGCTTTTAATTTTATGACCTTGTTTTCTTATACTGCATGCCCTGATAGCAGTTTTAAAAAATTTCTCACAGAGATGCAAGCACTCTGATGTGTATATTTTTATACCTCTCCCTTCATAAAGCTATCACTTTGTTCTCTGGTGCCACCACCTCACTCAGCATCTATGTCATTACACCAGGGGATTTTACTGCTGCTGCAAAACTGTAAGTTGCATCTTTATCACTATGCCTGATAAATGTGTACACTGACAAGCCACCTTGCCACATAGCAGATATAATTCCATTTCACTCAGTCTGGTAAAGACTATAACCTAAAATAAAGCTTAATCCTATCAAATACACATTAATAGTGAATGTGGGTCAGAAGAGGGACATTAAAGTTATGGACTATGGGCCAGATATTTCAAAGCACTGAGCAAGAATACATGTAGATTTAATGCTCACAGTAAGTCACAGTACTTAAGGTGAAGATACAAAGCTTAAGTCTTCCATTAGAAAGCCTCACTCAGAAGACATACAGAAAGATATATTTAAGAATCTGTAGTTTCCGGGTAAGGTCAGTTACCCATTTACTTTCAGTCTTCTAAATAATTGAGCAAAACTCAGGTTTGTTTGTTTGCTTCCTGTGGTTTTATTGTTTGATGCTTCTTTAATCCAATAGTGAATCTGTCTGCTTTTTCAACTGCCTTTATGTTAAAGAAGAATTGCATACAAAGAGTGAGATAGAGGTCCAGTTCCTTTCTGTGCGTGAGCAGATTAAAAACCATATTTCAATTTTCCACTTAAGTGCCCTAACCATTGTGTAAGCTACTAAGTCTATTAGGATGGTTCCACTGTGCAGAACATAATTCAAGAATCATTGAGTCATACAAAGAAAACATAAAAAGAAGCACTGCTTTGTAGCTTTAGTAGTTACAGACCTTACCAAGCTGGGTGGAAGCCTAAATCTAGTGCCAACTCATGGGACAGCTTCTGTGTTTTAACCAGTGGAATTTGTCTGTAAAAGCCTGTGTTTTTTCTTCTACTTTCATGTTAACTATTCTAATCCCTACATTTCCTCTTGCTTTTTCCTTTCTTTATGATTTTTTTTTTTATTTTGCTGGGTCTTGTGCAGTAGCTGCAGTAGAAAAACTGATATTAACCTTAAGTATCTTATCATAACATGTATGTCCATGGCAATTGCAAAAACCCTTCAGGTAGAAAAAACACAAAAACCATTGTTTGCACCATTTTCTGAATTAACTAGTGACTTTTTTAATAATTAAAGTTAATCAACTCATCTTTATATATATTTACACACACATATATAAACTTACAATAGTTGTTTACAAAAGTAGCTCATACTACTATAAATTTTATGTACTTCAGCCACATCAGGTTTCTCACAGGACTGATGAGCTCTAACCAGTTCAGAAAAACTCTGTTACATACAGAAGCACATCTCAAAGAAACTAAGAAAACTTCTAGTTAAAGTGTCACTCAATTCAATTATTTTTGTGTTTCACTGTCAAGTAGCAGTTGACGGAGGACTATCAGGCTTGTGAGTTTGAATATATGCACCCATGTTCAGTAGAAAATCTAAATTTGGCCTAAAAACTCCTCTGTATGTGAAATATCTGTGTTTTTTAGTTTTGTATCAATCTGAGATAATTATTAGACTTGCTAAGTATATTAAAGATAAGATATATATATATGCTACATCTGTTTACTAATAGCCAATCACGCATGCATATGCTGAAATTTTACAATAGAAACCACTTCATAATTTGCCAAATATGCTGGAAAAATAGATTTAATTAGCTTGAACAAAAATCAGAAGAATTTTGCATTAGAACACATATCCAAAGGGTGTATCTTCAATATAAAATAATTAACAGCTGCTATAAAGAGTCAACACAAAAAACAAAAATCCTTTTAATTGTAGTGTTCCTATATGTGACACCACTACTAAGTTATTAAAATCCACTGGTACATTTTAACTATATTAATACCATTAAAATAACCAAACAATTCAAATATGTTTTGTCCATTAAAAGATCATTGCTCATTCTGTTTCAATGACTTGTTTATGGAACAGAGAAGAGGGATGCATGAGGCATATGCAGCTTTAGACAAGAAGAGATCATAAAGGATTTATGAAGGTAGGTGTGTTGGGTTTGGGCAGAAATTAAACACTGTGGAGTATCATGCTGAGAAATCATCTCTGATTGGACAGAGAATTAATACTCTATAGTAATTTATATAAGGACCTGGAAGGCTGGGTTTTGTGATAACTTTACGAATTCATGTTTTATAAGGACTTCTTTAGCAGTAATTCTTAGATGTCTACATAACAAACTTTTCAAATCCAGAAATACATTTATGCACATTTCATTACAGTAATATATGTTAACACATGTAATAGAGCTGGGCCCTGTAGACACCCACTCCATAACAGCATACAGGACTGAGAAGGTAGTGTGGTACCACAACATATCAAAAAATTTCTGCTGCTACCTGTCTGTGCCAGGTTTCCCCCTGCGGTCAGATGATCGATGCTTTTAGGCGAATGTTGCAAAATCTTTCTTAGCACCTAATGTGTTGATGGGGAAATGTCTACTAAGTGATACTTAAATCCCACAAAAGTGTAATGTCTAGTAATTCAGATATTGTGATTGCAAAATAAATTACAAGTGGCTATTAAATAAAATAAAAAAATCTAGAAAGTTTACTTATGCTAATTACACATGGAAATTACAGGACCTGAATCTAGAATTAGATTTTTAAACACTTGTGTTCAGTGCTGCATAATTATGGGGATGTTTAATTGTGTAATCAATCAGCTTTTGACCTTAAACTTTTGCACACATTTTAAGATGTGTTTTTACAAAACAGCAAATGTTTATGCCTATCCCTTACATAGGATGCAAAAATTTTGTCTTTTTCTGTTAGATTATGTTTGAATGTTGTAAAAGAGGGCAGGACTTTTTTCTTCTGTCCCCATAGGTGGGTGAAAGGGTGATTCACATCTGTGGGGATAGATTTGCTTCCATCTCAGAGCAGGGTGGCCTTGGCCACATTATTTGCAGCAAGGTTATTATTCCCCAGACCATGTCTAAGCTCTTCTGGGAGCATGATATCTGGCGTGGGACAAAACACTCTGAAAAGCAAGCAGACAGTGAGAGAGAAATGTGCCAGTGTTCCAGATCATGGCTTGACTGTTTGGTTTACTGGGATAGATGCAGCCTAAGAGGCACAGTCCTGTGATTTCATTATTCTTAAAGAATAACTTGTAATGTTCTTCAGGACCTTACTGACTATAAAAGACTGCTGTCTGCTTTAAGAGAAAGCAGTTTGGAGTTGCTTTGGAGAGAGTAGTTTAAGGTTAACAGTCATCTAATGGCAAGAATACTCATCCAAAATATCTGAATGCTGAGCCCGAGTTTTCTTATCAACACTTCTTTGTGCATCAGTTTTACATTAAACAGCCCTTGCATGTGTTAGAGACTGGGATTCATTCTTCCTGGGCCATCATTTCACTTTCCTGGAGAGTCACAGTTCCTCTCCACAGATTCAGGGTATTGGTTTTACCTGCATTTTCTTTGACCCTTGTAAAGTAATTCTGCTTGACAAGGCCATTATTAAGCAGAATCTTCATAGATAAAAAGTCAAATACTAGCAAAAATACTTGGATAAAAAGTGATACTTTAATGGAACATGTATTTCCCCACAATTTAGACAGCAATATTAAAAAGGTTTTTTGACGTCACTGAAAATGGAGTAAAAATTTGGTATCGAAAGAAATATTTATTTCTTTTGAAATAAATAAAATTTCTTTTGTCAATTTTTCCTTCTCTTTTATAGGTGACAAGTCTGAAGAATTTAGAAAAATGAAAAGTAATTCAAACAAGACTCAGAAAGCTTTAGAATGAAGCACTTCAACTTCTTGCAATGTGTTGCATTTATTATTCAGTCATGGACATGGAGTTGACAACCATTCAGGTTAAGTTTTATAATTATGGACCTGCTACTACAATGGATCTACAATGGATCTACTACTGAAGTGAATGTTAATTCAGAGAAAACTAATTTTTATTATGAGTTTCAATGCATATTGGAAATAAAATAGTTACTTTCTTTAAGTTAAAATCTAGAAGGTCATAGACAAACCTTTAAGTTACAATTTACACTGCAGAAAATTCAGGACAATGGAAAAGACTTCATTGATGTCACCTATGGATCCTCTCATTTTTTACCTGTGTTGTAGTGCAGATACACTTTTAGGTTAATGACACTTTTGAAGAATAGGTTTTGTTTTACTTCTCTTTATCCTCCTATAAATTTAAGTGATCTACTGAAGAAGTACACCTGAAAATGTCTATTCTTTCCATGTACCTTATGGTCATGTATCTTCAGTCTCTTTTCATTGACTCTGATATAGGATTAATCAACATAGTTTGTCTTAGACTACATATCAAATTTAAGGACAGTTAATGTTTGCCAAGATAAATCTTATTCTGAGTCAATGATAAATGGAATACCTTAGCCATCATATTTCTTAGTAAAAAGTGTGAACATTGATTTAATATACACCCATAGTCTGTAGAAAGTTATATAGCTTTTATTCCTAAATAAATTTTTCATGTGAAATACACTACATCTTATAGTAGAGTAAAAGGGGAAAAATAATTGATAAAATTGGAATTTTTTGCTTCTTATTAGGATTTGGAATATTACAAAGGATACAATATGTATTAAACACAATTGCCTATATTTGCACTTTAATTATTCAAAGAAGTCAGAGACAAAAGTCTTCACAAAATCTGATTAATAACAAAAAATTTAAACATGAAAAGATCTGCAAAATTAGGGTATTTTCTAACATTAAACAGTCGAACACAAAATTACATATTTCAGTATATATGCATTTCAGATATGTATAGATACGTGCATAATGTAACTGTTTCAAAGAACATAGTTGAACTGAACATTTGTCTTTATCAAAGACCAAAATTTTTCAAAACTATTTTGTCTTTTGTATGTTGAGAACATATATACTGTTAATCTAATTATTTATTTACTTGTTCATTTTCAAAATTCTTGATCCCACGGTGTTTTCATAGGAATTTTAATTGCTCCATTTTCTTGATGCAGACTGAAAAACAAATAATGAAATTAATTATAAAAAATCTGAAAGATATGATCAGTTTTCACAACCCCTTAGCTATCTTTTAAGGTAAAAAACCACAAGCTAGCATTTTTAGTGAGTTTCACTAAAATGATGTTCAGCATGATCATTTGCTGTCTTCCAAGGTAAAGCTGTTATAGACCCCTATGTATATTGCAAAAGTTCACAATATTTAGTTCAATCTACCACCATTCCTGCCAATTAAATATTTTAAATTTGCAGGAAAACAAATGCTTAGGGAAGTCCTTTAGCTTTGTAATAAAGGGGGGGAGGAAACTGATTTTCTGATTGATTCAGGTAATATGAATAAATTATTAGTCCTTATGGTAGCAAAGAAAATTAATCTTTTGAGCACAATGAAATTAAAAGGTTTTGGCTTGCCTGATCTGAATAAAGTAAGATGAATTTTTAATACAGCAAATTAATTAGGCACATAATGAGGAATAGGATGCATAATAACTCTAATTCTGATAAATAGCAAAATAGTTCAGATCCTCAAAGAAATAAATATCATCCATCACAAGCACACCTTAAATTCTGTTTGTTAGGGAATATTAATGGTAAGAGAGCTTGCACAGAAGAGTTAGATAAATTCTATTTGCTGATTTTGTTCAGCGCAATTACATTACGTGCTGACCCTCATCTGTAACTTTTTGTGAAATTGATTTTAGGACATTATTCATTTCTGAAGGTGTTAATGTACCATAAAGGATTTGTATTATCGTTAAACATACTGTCTATGCCAGGTGTTACATGTTATTTGCTTCTGCCCTGAAGATCATTTACCAGCTTATAAATCTTTATGGCCCCATGATGTTTTGCTACAATAATTTTCATCTTTAAATAGCTTCTGAATTATGTATTCTAAAAATAAGTAAAAAGCAACATTTTTGTTATTAAATAACATATATCTTCTATTTCACAACAGCCTTAGTTACAAATGTCAAGCAATACTAGTATCGGAAAAAATAAAGTTGATTAGGAATGCAAAACCAATTTTTTCCTAACTTTTGACAGTATAAAGGTATTTCAATGCAGATGAAGTAGTCAGTCAGTTTAAGACATGTTCCTTTTTGAGGACTCTCCAGGAGCTTAAAAGAATTATATAACTGCATAACTCTATTTCAGTAGAACGTCATGGATGCTGTCTATAAGCGTATTTTGAAATCTAGGAACTAAATATTTATAAATAAAATCTAACATAATCTCATCTCTTCTATAACATAAAATGGAATTAGATTTTAAAAAGTAACTGATTTGATAGATTTGTCATGACTTTTTGTTACTCTGTGTTATCTTTATTTTAATGAAGAAGTTTATGCACCAGGGCAGACTACTGCAAAGGCAGCAGCTTGTCTTTTTTGGTGCATACAGTCTGAACCACCATGGGAAGGGAAGGCTTTGGGAAAAACTGGGCTTATGTTTTCAAAGAGCATTTCAGAATGGAATGCTTACAGAATAGTAGAAACAACAGGGATTTTATACCAAGAAGGAAACTTCCTGAGGGAAGCACAAAGAGAAAAGGCAATCATCAGAATTCACAGAAAAATATTTCCTATGAATGCTGAATTTTACTTATCAATTTGATCCTCAGCTCTGGTCAGCTTATGCCTCTTTTTTATTACCTGAAATGTCTTGATGTTTCTGCTATTATTGTCTTAGTGGTCACCTGGCAGTCTGGGTGATTCATGTGCCCACTTTGGACTGTCTTTTCAGCTCCAACTGAAATTCATGGGAGAGTCCTCACTGACTTAATTTTGTACATCTGAGCTCTCCCTTTTCAACAAAAGGTAATGCCAAAATCCATTATGTTTCATTGTAATTTTTGAGATTTCTTATACAGTGTTATGTCTATGCAGATTATGCCCATATATTGTATGATGGTTAATAGATATTTATTAGTAAAATAATTTGAAAATAGATGGTAAAACATGCATTGACTTTTAGCTTAGGCAATTATCATGAACCCCACTGTAAAACTTACATTACTTTCCCATGCTCTTTTATTCACTAAGTCACTGTTTTATATATATTGTCAGTGTTATTTATTTTCTTTATGAAAAATATTCTATATACTCACAGTAGTAGTATTGATTATCTCATCTGTAATTTTAAGTTTCTATTTTTTTAGTGGGAGCGCTCACAATATTTCGACAGGCTAATTCCTTAGTTTTCTGTTAAAACTTAGAGACTATATACTGCATATAAATTATTTTTTTTAATCATTAAAAAACAAAACAAACAACAAAGGCAAAAACTCTGTGCCCTCAGTACCATTACAATAGCATATTTGTATAGTCATTCATATGTATTCTAAATAGGAGATGGTCAAAGACGGTGATATGAACACAGGCCTAAAATTCCTGAAAAATAATTTAGATGGGGCTTAAGAAATTTGAGGATTACCAATTTGATCTTCATAACAAATGTGGTATATACCATTCCAGACTATGGGCAGAATGCAGTTTATTAGGAAATAAATCAATCTATATTTAAAAGTATGAAGATAGGGCTGATGATACATTTTATGAGATAACAGAGGCTATTACTTGTATAGTATTCTGCATACTGCTTTATAAGGAGTGAATATAAAGTCATGGTCATTTTTCATTGTTTACAAAAATGTCCTAAGAAAACAGTATTCAAAATATTCAGTGTTAAAATAAAGAAAAAAAAGAAAACCTACCAAAAATCTTATCATTATATAGTGTTTAATCCTGTTAGCCATAGTAATAAAAATGAACAAAACTGAAGAATAACTTCAAGCCATTAGTAAAGATCTGTTCTGTAAATGCTAATTCTCTGATAATAACCTACTACAGAAGTGGTTTATGTCTTTCATATACCATTTATCATATGGTCTGTTTATATTCTAATTATAGTAAAGGATAAATCTAGTACACAAAGAAACAGAAAGGTTTTGATGGATTTTCTCCTTTTGAACTAAAGACTAATTCCTTATTCTATTTAAAACATATTTATGAAGGTGTTTCAGACAAGCTTTACTACTTTTAACAGCAAAATGTATTTAATATAGTAATCAGAAATACTAATATTGTGGAGAGAAAAGATACACTTGTTAAAATATAACTGGTAATATTAGATTTTTTATTAGTTTGTTTTTTCATTTTTACCTTACTTATTCGATATAAAGATATTATCATAGGTTTAAAGTCACGTTAATTTTTTTTTCAATTTCTTGTTTATTTAAAAACAAACCAGTGACTTCTTAACATCTGTACTGGCACAGGACACATCTGTAAACAGACCTTGACATATGCAGCCTCTAAACCCAGAAACTCAGAAAAAAAGCACTTGTTTTCCTTGCCCAGATACAGCTTCCTCAAGGCTGTTTTCCTACAAATATTGAATTCCCAAGAAAGTATGATTAGAGGATATTTGTAAAGGCAGTTGATCTACAAATTGCAATATCTAAAGGAAAGTATGAAAGATTTGCCACCAATTTAAAATAATTTCCTGCAAAATATTGCTCATAAACTTTCTATTTAGTGGGCTGCTATAGTAACATAGTTTATTATTTCTTTTGGTTCTATTCTGTTTTTTTCTTTCCTAAGTTTGTTCCATTTTGCCTAGGTCAATAACTGACAGTCTCTTATCTTTTTTTTTAATCTTTTTTTTGCCTTCTCTCTGTTCAGTCTTCTATATGTATTCCTTATCTCTTTTCTAACTCTATTTCTCTTATATAATTTTCTTTTGATCACCTTCCTTGTCTTTCTCCAGAAACCTGACTTCAGATGGGATTTATCCCTTCTTTATTTGATCAAAAATTTAGATATTAAGCCAACAGTATTACTGGGGGAAAAGCTAAGGACATTGAAACACAGGACAGAGACTCCTGTGCTCAAATGAATGTCTGAAAACCTGAAACATTTCTCTTCCTCTCCTTTGTGGCAAATGAATATATATGTATACTTATGTCAGGGAGTTGCAGATTGCTATGGTGTGTTTAGAAGGCTGACAAATTTGATCAGTCTTAAACTGTAAAACTAAACTTTGCTAAGTACATTCATTAGCAAATATTTCTTGCAAATGGTCAGTTCTTACAAATTATTTATGATCATTGCTGCTTATACAAAACTCTCACTTTTTAACAATTATATTCTAAATTATATATAATTTGTGATTATGCATTGCCATAGATCTGAAGTCGAACATTTAGCATTGACAACTATCTTCTTTAGTCTTATCCTTAGGGTCCAGGTGATCAGGCCTGAGAACTCATCAAGCAGAAAGTTGTAACAAAGGTGCAAGTTTTCCTTTCTTGCTTCTGCCTGATGGCTTTATGCTGTTGCAGTCTTCTCTGCTACTTGTTGAACATATGTGATCAGGCCTTGAGTCAAGACTGATGATTTCCAAAAAACAGCAATAAAGCTGGTAAAAGATCTAGAGAACAAGTTCTGTGAGGAGAGTGTGAGGAAACTGGGATTCTTTAGCCTGGAGAAAAGGAGGGCTCAGGGAAGCTCTTACTGCTCTGAAACACCTACCTGAAAGGAGGCCATGGGAAAGTGAGTGTTGGTCTCTTTTCCCAAGTGACAAGCAACAGGATGAGAGGAAATGGCCTCAAGCTGTGTCAGGGGAGGGTTAGCTTGAATATTAGGAAAAATCTCTTTACTGAAATGGTGGTCAAGCACTGGACCAGACTATCCAGGGAAGTGATGGAATCACCTTCATAGTGTGATGGATCCAATGTCTGGTGTGAAGTTTTCTATGACTACAGGATATTAGAAGGCATAGGCAAGGAAGGAAGGATGGAAACATGCTCTCTACATCAAGACATGGATAGAGTAAAGAGCTCTCTGAAAAACAGCCATAAACAGGTTGAAAGCTTGTGGGTAAGAATCAGAGACCAAGGCAACAAAAGGAGCCTTGTGATTGGTGTCCGCTACAAGCTACCTGCTGCTGAAGCCTTCTTAGTCCAGCTCCTGGAGGTAACACACTTGCAGATACTTGTCCTGCTGTGGGACTTCATCAGCCTGGTACCTGCCAAAAAATGTAGCACAGTTAATCTTGGAATGTATGGAGGATGACTCCTTACATGAGGTAACAGACAGCCCTACAAGCAGGGGTATGATGTAGTACCTGATGATCCCCAATACAACTGAGCTAATTTGTGATGACAGGAATGGAGCCAGCATGGGCTGACCACAATATTTCACTGGTGGAGTTTATAATCCTGAGGAATATGGGTTGGGCATAGGACAAACTCAGGACCCCGAATTTTGGAAAAGCAAACTTCCACATGTTCTATTTGCTGGACTATTTCTCAGACAAATAAGGGCGGTTATTAGGACAGATTTTTGCATTAGTTGTGCGTATTCTTTGGAACTATTTGAACAAATAGAATTAGATACTATAATAAAAATGCTCCCTTTTCCTTGACAATCTGAATTACCCTTGTAATTCATTACCAATTGCACTGCCTGCAATCAGAAAACAACACAAAATAACTCTGTCCAGTGATTAGTGTCTAAAAGTCTCATGAAGGATGCAAATTAAAATGACTAGATGAGTTATCTCTGGGATTACAAAACAGGCTTGACAATGCTAGCAATTTGGATTTTCCTTGGTACTTATGCTTCCATAATGGCATCTAATCTTTTTTTGGCCATTTTTATTTCTGTATTTATGAGGTCTTAAGGATCATTCAACTGCATGGTTAGCTTTTCCTGGAGAGAAAGAAAGAGCTAAAATGTCTTCACTGTCTCTTTTCTAACAAGTTACTCCTTCAGTCTTGCTTATTGAACTCAACAGATTAAATCTTGCATAGCTCTAGGCTGTAGCGCCTGACTATATTGGGATACTAATGCTGCACTGCAACCCATACTTGCCTCTCGACTTGCTACAACTGCCTGTATCAACAACCAGTTCTAAAGATTTTGTCACAGCAAACCTACAGAACTCATGAAAAAGGGTTGTAAACCATGGCAGCTCTGCTTCATCAAGAGCAGAGAGTGCTTCTACGTTCTTCTCAAGCCTTTGCCACCTAATAAATGGAAGCATATGTAGGGTGGAGTAGATCCCACATATTTTCTTAAGCATTTCAGTGCATATTTTAGAACTTGATTGACATATTCTCCATTTTAGTGAAACTCTAGATATCTAAAGAAAGCACCACCTAAATTGGAGACATAGTTTCTCATTAATAGTTGTTTCTTATGTCTGATTTTGCCTTTTTTTTTCCCCCGGTTTAAAAATTCTAAAGTTGTATATATACTCTAATGAAGAATCCTTCTCTACTGGATCTTCATAGTGTTTCAGGTTGCAGGTGGTATAGATGATCTAAGTTCTAAAATGTAGAATTAATAATGGCAGTCTGAGCAGCAACTCAGTTAGTATAATGAGCTGCTATTATCACATATAATATTAAATTCCTAAAGTGTTAAGAAGTATTAAATATCACTTGTCCTAACACAAAATAAGAAAAAAAAAGTTATATTCTCCTATGTCAGGAATAATGTTTTCCTTCAGTATTATAAGGAAGATTCTAACTCTCATGAAACTATATTTGTATCCTAGGAAGCTGAAGGCCTCTTTTATCACACAGAAGTAGTTTAATGCTAAAGAGAATTCAGACTCAAAATTCTACTGATTTTCTGCACAATTTTCATTGCTAGGTTTGCCTTGGCAATTAAAAATAATGATGGACTGAGATAAAATACATGCAAAGGTAGAAAGAAAATGAGGTATCTGCTTATTATTGCTGCAATGGGAGAATAAACTAAGCTGGTAAAGTTTTATTCGAAAATTATTCAAAATTATTCAGTAATCAACAGTCTTTTACACTGTGCACGAGTTGCCAGTGACTGACAATGATAAATGATATTTATTTGTGTTATTCAGTTGATGATAATGTGCTGTTCACATATGAATAACTTTATTTAACCATTATACCCTTGAAGTTCTTTTTATTGTTTAACTATTGTTTAGCAATGTACAGTTCCTGAATAGCATGCAAGAGTCACTGAACTTAATTTTTCTCCCAAATTGAAAGAATGCGCAAGGTCTTTCACTTTTTTTTTTTTGTTCAAAGAGCAATATGTAATTTTAAACCATTGATCTAGATATTTCAGTTTAAATCCTCTAGTGAAAATATTATAGATGTAGAGCAATGCATTCTTTTTTTTATGCCTTTTAAGTTATACATGTTTTAGCTGCTTATAGATGACAATGAAATATATCTTGAAGGAAAAAAGTACACTGTGTGATCCAAACTTCCACTGATGTAAATTGGAGGAATCCTCAGAATTCAAATTATCTGTGCAGGACATCTAGGGATGTGACATATAATTTTTCCAACAAGTAATTGATGCATCTACATTTTTGCTTGTTTTATTATTGAAGTCACTGACCTGTATGACATTTGAAATATTTAGATTTAAGTTAATCAGAAATTTGAATGGACTTATTTCCTGCTAACAATTCCACTTACTGTTGATTTTGTCATATCACGTTCTCTAATCTTAGCTAACAGTCCTTTGACTTCATGAAGAATCACAATTTTTTCTATGTCAGTTCCAGATCCTAACTGAAACCAATGGTTACAATATTTGAATATGTTAATGTTCAAACATTATCTTTCTAAAGATAATTTCTCTCTGATTTTCAATCATATGGACTCACATATACCTTTTATTTTTCTCTCTAGATGGTATTCATTCTTTGTGTATATCTAGGAAAGATGAGTCCTGCCTTTCTCTATTTTCAATTTTGAAATTTTTGTCTTTTGCTCTGAAATGTTACCTTTGTGAATATTTTCTTTTCTCCACCCCCATCTCGTTCACCTAAATACAGACATTAAGGAAAAAATATATTAACAGTTTGTAAGGTTTTTTTCTAATTTAGAAACTCTGACAAAACAAATTTTAATTAATGAAAAATGTAGAAAGCCTATGAAGCTACTAGATTCCCCATGATCTTGCAGGGGAATGCCCAGATTTTATTTGCTTAGCAGCTCTTGTTCTAGTTTTTTTCCTCTTAGGGCCATAATACTAAGTAGAACAAAGGTCTCAAAAAGGTTAATCAGATATTATTAAATAACATTTTTTTGTGTCTTCTACTTCACCCCATTTAATTTTTGCCACCTAAAAATTAGGCCTGTAAGGCTATGTCTGTACTGTAAAATTAAAGATGATCTGCTAAGCCCCAGACCTAAGATCAAATGTCAAATGTTTGGCATCCATGATACTTAAAGCCAGTATTCTTTGTGTCAGATTTTCATGAAGATGGATAAATGGAATCAAAACCAGAGTCAGGAAATTATTTAAGAGTTAAACAATATGAAAAATAAGTGTTTAATATTGGAATGTACTCCCTGTCCTGTTTTTGTTCCGCAGTTAGTATGTATGTTTATGTCTACATCTATTATGTAAACTTCTACTACTACTAAGGTAAAGATGCATATTTCTGTTTGTTTGTGGTTTTTAGGGGAGCTGTAAAAAACTTGGTATTGTAAAAGTAAAAGAAAATAAAACCATAGGCTTGGCTTGAAGACTCAGGAGGCTTGGCTTGAAGACTCCTCCCAGCTGGCTGGAGGAGACTGTGCTGTGGTTCTCGGAGATGCATCCTGCCAGCAGTGAGGTTGAGCGTGCACTCACAAAAAGCTTGCCCCAACAAACACACATTATATGGACCCAGAAGGACACAAAAACAGGTGAACAGAACTTTTACAAGCATACCCACAAATATAAACAACACTCAAATAAACATGAGCTACAGAAATTGGGCCAACCCTATTCCTCCTTAGGGCTATCTACTCATAAAATTTGCTTATCAGAACGTACATGTACCATCACCAAGTCACATACCCAGCCACATTTACTGATCCTTCAAACACTGACTTTCAGATCAACCAGTTTCCATGCCCAGAGCTTGGATATTTCACCTGGTCTCCAGCTTAGAGGTTATGTGTTTCCAGATGCTGGTCTCCATCTCCTTCCCTGTTAATTGTGAAGTTTAATAGTGAACCACTTACTGTGCCCCAAACACAAAAAAAATAGTAAGTAGTTAGGAATAGCATCTGATAAGAGGATAGGATGGATTATGACAATCAGTTACACTAGAATCTTCATTAAAATCATCTTCAGTAAAAAACTTTGTTAAATGTATTTAACTGACATATTATTTTGTGTCTTTGCAATGGTGACCAGTGTTCATCTGCAATCTCTTGTTTTACACAGTGATTGTACAATTTTAAGATATCCACTGACTTAATATTTGGTATGGGAATAGCAATGAAGTCCTTGACTCTCTCTAATTAAGATTAATTTCTGTATGGCAAAAAGAAAAATCATTGTAAGAATAACCTTCAATTTCCTATGTGTGAGTGATTGCTCTGTAAATTCTCTTAGGTAGCTGATTTTTCCCTTCTGATTAAATGTGGTTGACTGCCTTATGGGTAAGGTGCAATGCTGATCTGAATCTCAGGGACTTTTAAACATTACTTCTAATATGGATGCATTAAGTCTTGCAAGACTGAATGATGTAATATACAGTGTCTCAACATTCACACTTACATGGGTTGACCCTGGCTGGATGTCAGGCACCCACCAAAAGCACTGTCCCATTTCTCTACACAACTGGACAGGGAAGAGAAAATATATGGAAAGGTTCATGGGTTGAGACGTTGTCCAGAAGACATATCACTCACCAAATACCATCATGGACAAAAGAGGCTCGAATTTGGGATATTGAATTTATTACAAATAAAATCAGAGCAGAATATTGAGAAGTAAAAACAGATATTAAAACACCTTCACCTAACCCCTCCCTCTTTTTACAAATGAGTGCTTCAAGATCACTTAAAGAATCACCAGGAAAGGTACCAGTAAAAACAGATTTTATATAAAAGTGATAACATTGATTACTGTGGTCTGGACAAGCTCAAAGGTTCTCATTTTGGACTGCTGCTTATAGGCCGCTACAGGGTGGGCTTTGGTCATAACCATGTTTTCTCCTAGCCGCACTTTTGATCAACAACTTTCTTTAAAAGTGTGAAAACAAGAATGGTATTCCATTCAAGCAAAAGAAAAGGTTCCAAGGTTGTTAATAAAAAAAAAAAAAAAAAGCAGGCGCTCATTAGACAGCACCAGTTCCTGGGAGCAGCGGGTGTTTCCGATAAGCTCAAGAGGGGCTCAGCCCAGGTGCTGTTCATCAAGGGCCAAGGCCTAATGAGCACTTGTCAGATCACAGTGTGAAAGGCCCAAAAAGGGGAGTGGGGGGAGGATATACCACCACATCTCATTCCTAGCTCTACCTTCTTTCCTCAGAGGTTCAGGGAGACAGGCAATGGGGTCTACTGTCGGTTCATCACATAAAGTTTCTGTGCTTCTCAGGAATGCTACAGCATGGATTCCCTATAGGGTCACAAATCCTGACAGCAAAACTGCTCCACGGTGGGCTACTCTCACCAGATCCCTGCCAGGAATATGCTCCAGCATGTTCCTCCCATGGGTCACAGCTTCCTCTCAGGCATCCACCTCTTCTGGTATGGGTCCCCTCCACAGGCTGTGGGTGGATCTCTGCATTCCCATGTACCTCCATGGGCTACAGGGGCACAGCTTCCTCACCATGGTCTGCACCCCAGAGTGCAGGGGAATCTCAGCTCCAGTGTCTGGAGCTCCTACCCCTCCTGCTCCACTGACCTTGGTATCTGCAGAGCTGTTCCTTTCACATATTTCTCACTTTACTTTTCTCTGAGAGCAATTACTTATTCGCAATAATTTGTTTTTCTTCTTCTTAAATATGTTATCATAGAGGTGTTGCCATAATTTCTGATTGGCTCCGGCTTTGGCCAGCAGCACATACATCTTGGAGCTGGACGGCATTGGCTCTGCTGGATGTGGAGGAAGATTCTAGCACCTTCTGACAGAAGCCAACCCTGTAGGCCAAAACCTGGCCGAGCAAACCCAATGCAATACTCAAAGTCTGTCTCTAGTTAACATATCTTAAAACATAAAGAGGCATAGGAGACAGATGGTCCTGCTTGTCAGTTCTGCCAGTTAATTCTAAACAATATTATCAAAGTGGCTTTCAGGACCATATGCCAAATTTCTCTAAATGCCTGCTGCAAAGGGCAACTGACGTCCTTCAAAAATCAAGATGTGGAAAAGATACTTTACAACTTGTAACTTTAAGGTAAACCACATGATATGGAAGACAAAACCTGTCTTAAACACAAACATGACAATTTTCTGATACATTGTATAGAAATTGAATCACAGATAAAAATAGCCTGGTATTTAAGGTCCTTTTCTCTTGATCATTATAAATAACTCTCAGAAAATATAGACTATTTAAAATTAATAGGCTCACCTGTAAAATCAATACGTCTATTTTTTACAAAATATATTGCAAAATTTTCATTCATCTACTGATCTTTCAGGTATATATTTCTTTTTTCCAATATGGCTCATTTTTTTCCATATGATATAGCATAATAGTGCATTATTATAACAAAAGTGCTTTAAAAGTGTCTGTCAACAATGCATAGTCTGTAAGAGCTCTGATCACTGTTGTCCTAGTGTTGCATTGGTACAGTGCATCATCGGAATGAAAACCAGAGGGAACAGAAGGCCAACAATAGAAGATCAACACTTTTGAAAGATATTATGAGTCTTTCTTAAGTATTAATTGATGAGCCTTCTGTTTGTATGTGTATATGCATATTTAAAAAAAAAAATCTGTTCCAGAAAAGAAAATGAAGGTGGTCCATTAACAATACCTGACATCTTATTACACAGAATAAATTTACGTATTTTCTAAGAAATCTTTTCTCTTGCATTTCATTATATTATATATAACTGTCTTTAAATCTCCTTTGCTGTTGGTGTTTGTCATCTTTGCAGACTTACTTTAAGTTCACTATAAGTGCATCTCAAATACTCATTCTTCAACAGACAATGCTTCACCTCTCCCACAATGAAATCTTATGATTCAGTCATCCTGAAATATAATAAAATCCTTTTTCATTCCCTTCCTACTCTCTATTTTATGATAACAAGACCAACTGGCTTCAACATATGTAAGCCTTTTCACTCAAGGATATGGTGTCAGTGACTGACAAAAAGGCTTCAAAGAGTAAAAGAACATTTTTTCACTTAAACTTAAATAGCAACAACTGAAGTGAAAAAAATACTGAGTGAAATGATAAAAAAACTAAATCCACTTATTCACATAGCCTCTGGATACCTGCCTTTTACATTTTTTTCCTCATCTGAATTAATCACATTTCTATTTGGAAAAGAAAAACAACCCACACTGTTTTTCTGTGACAGCATCTCATTGACTCTGTCTTTTCTTTCTGTCACATATAGACTTATTAATTAATTCACATCTATATACATACTAGTTTCTGTACTTCATCTTCCCTAATTCAGAAATGCTGAGGTTCTGCAGTTTCCTTTGATACTAGCTTTTTAGTCTTGAGAAAAAAAAAACAAAACTGTTTTCCAGATTAAGCAGAGAGGTATATTCAAACTAACAGTTTTTTCATGGATCTATCAAAGACTTTTAATAAGATATCCTTTCTTATGTCTGTCGCTATTTGATTTTGTGTTAATTTTGACCTAACAGGTTCTATTTAATTTAATGCTATGCAGTCAGAAAAATATCATTCCTTTAATAAAAGACATAAAATATACTTTTTTCATTTATTTTATGAAGGAAAAGATTTTATGCCTTTTTCCCCCAATAACTGGCTTTACTCCACTGGAGATTGTGGAAAACATAGCTTGCACTTACTACTTTGAGTATCATTTTTTTCCCCACTTTTGCAGGTATACTTTTCAACAAAACTGGTATTTCCATATCTTCCTTACAAACTTATTCATTACATTTATTTGAAGCTGAAAGCTAACCTGTCCTGACCTGAATTAAAACATAAAATGTATCATGATGTTTTCTTTTCCCTGAATTTAGTATCCAAATCTGGCTAATTTCATCCATTTTTGTGCTTCACAGACCCAGAATGGATCACTTTGTTAATACTACTTCACTGTGGTTGCACAGTGCACTTTGCAAGGACTACCTGTAATGGTATTGCAAATGTAATTTTGTCAGGAAAACTCCTAATTTTTTTGGCCAGGGATAAAGTTTTCAATTTTTTTTTTCAAGACATATTTAAAATAATCTTAAAATTAACTTCTATCTTTGATTTGGTATTTTTATTTAAAAGGGGAAAAGAGTTCTTATTTATGACTTATTCTGTAGAAAACTAAGGTATATTCCTTATACTTTCATCTGACAGAAAGAAACTTCCATTGCCAAGGTCAAACTATAGTAAATTGAATATATATTATGAACCTTGAAAAATAGAATACTATTAAAATTCAAGCAACCTTCCAAAATACAGGGGTATTATCACTCATCTCTATTATAAAACATTTTTGATTAACAGGTTAAAGTAAGATGAAATGAGAAGTTCAGAGGTGTAATCATGTAATTATACTATGGTAGATGAGGTTTTGAAAGATTATGACTTTGTCTCACACATTTAGGTAGCTTATGTGTTGCAGAATGCCTCACACTGCTGCAGTTTGTGGTCCATATTAAAGATCTTTGTGGGTTATTTCAGAGAGAAACAGCCTAAAGCATAATTTATCCAAACTCAACATTCTGGACTACTTAATTAAAAATGCAAAGTGCAAAGCAAATTTCATCCCTTAATTATTAATTTTTCTGAGTTACACATTCAGACAGATATGCCCCAAAATGGTTATTTTAGGCTCCAAAATTTTGATAAATGCTCAGATTTCTACACTTAATACTTTAACTCACTTTCCTTTAGATGTTATTTAGCAAAGTATATGGCTGACACAGTAGTTAGCTGATTCTTTAAATCACTTTATTCTATCCACTTACACTCAGACCAGCAAAATAAGGAAAATACCTAATGTTTTTCTAGTTATTTCTCTCCTCCATATAGGTGCTAAAAAATAATAATCATAAAAAGTCACTAATTTAAAAATGTTGTTACAGGTGACAAAATAATGAAAAAGTAAAAGCCCTGTTTTAGTTTCATACCTATTCCCACTTGATATTGTATTGTATAAATATATATAATTTTTTTGATAGAATGTATTTAGGAGAATATAGTAATGCAAGAATTGGCGTATCTTTTGATGCAACTTTAATTTATTACTTCATACTCTTGAAAGTACATATACATAGTCTATGAATTGCTAATTATATTGACTCAATACCAGATCACAGGATCAGGCAGCTATGACAGTGCACAGGTCAGCACACCAGCAGTCAAGGAAGGACTGGTCTGTGGCCTCTTGCAAGAGCTCAGTTCACACAAATGTGTGTCCCAGAACAGAATCCACCTCAGGGTTTAAGAGAAGTGGCTAACATTGTTGCAAGGCCACTGACTATCATATTTGAAAATGTTTAATATTTGGAGATTGGGGACATCCTCATGACTGAAAAAGAACAAATGACATCTACAATATAGGCCCAACAGAAGACCTAGGAAACTAGAGGCCCACTAGTTTTACTTAATTCCCTGGAAAAGTATTTTAAGGAGTCCTCCTAAAAACTATTCCAAATCAAATGACTCAGGTGATAGAGAGAAGGCAGCGCTGATTTACTAAAGGCAAATTATGCCTAATTAACCTGATTTGTCAGTAGAGCATGTATGTTGTTTACCTGGACTTCAGCAAAGTGTTCAACACTGCTTCTCACAGTTGTGTCCTGGACAAATTGGCAAGATACAGATTGGATGGCTGAATATGGGTGATAGATTGACAAAGTAGGTTCTGCACCTGGGATGTCACAACCAAAGAACCCAATACAGGCTGGATCCATGTGTCTGGGGAGCAGCCTTGCTGAGAGGGACCTGAGGGTCCTGGTGAGCAAGGTAAACACAAGTCAGCAAGCGTGCTGCTGCAGCAAAAAAAGGCAAATCTGGTCATGGGCTACATCTGCAAGGGTATTACTGGCAGAGAGTGAGAGACTCAGTGCTTGTCAGGCCACACCTAAATTACTGTCTCAGGTACTGGTCCCCCCAGTTCAAAAAAGATGGAGACAGACTTCAGAGGGTCCAAAGGAGGGCCAAGAAGATCAACAAAATGCTGGAGAAGCTGTCTGGTGAGGAAAGACTGAAGGAACTGCATCATTTCACCTTGTAGAAGAGAAAGTTCAAGGGGAACCATTATCTGAAGCTTTCCTACAAAGAGGATGGAGGCTCTCTTTTCACGAGGGGATGCAGAGAGAGGACAATGAGTGATGAGTATAAGTTGCACTTGGAGTTGTTTCAGCTTTATAAAAGAAATTACTTACAATAAGAAAACAGTCTTCCAAGTGATGTAGCATAGTCCCCATCACTGTAGGTTTTCAAAATGCAACCGGACAGGGAGCTAGGTGATCTCATGTTGTGTCTTTTTCCAGCAAAACAGTGAACAGAGGGTCTCTTGAGGTCCCTTCCAACCTGAGCTGTTCTATGCAATTCAATGAAGTAAAAATCAAAGAAACCCAGACTTCTAGAAGACAGATTATTTCATTTAAGTGCTTATTTCTTACAATTAATCACATTGAAGACACTTAGAGCCATTTCTCAGATTTGAGGGTTTTGGGGTTTTGTTGTGGTTTGTTGGGTTTTTTTGGTTGCCTTTTTTTTAATATTATTATTATTTTTATTTCAGGTGATATCTACTCTTGTGGTATTAAACTCCTTTACACTTTTTATTTAGTAACTAAATAGGAGAATTCTAAAGGAACTTTTTAAGCTGATGTTTACTTTTGAGAGGCCGGACTGGCTATCAAGGTTTCATTAACTTACGTTATCTGGAAAGCCATGCCAAGGCATCTCACATCATTGAAAGGCCTTAGCCCCTCCTGGCTGCTGCTTTAGAGAGTATCACCCTATTGCCTGTCCCATGTCTCTGTGCCACTCTTGTGCACATGTCTGATGCCTTAGGGTTCCCCAGATGGATCTGCTTTTGCGTGGGCAGATGGAATCAGGCCGTGCTCGCTTGCAGGTAGGAACCATAGGCATCTGTGCTTGCTCAATTCTCAGGCTGAATGTCACCCATATGAATCTATGCCCCAACCAATCTCAGCTTCATTAAGTCATTTATTTATGCATGTATTTTTCCTTTCTCTAGGCCTTTGATTGGTAAAATTTCCATAACCTTGTTTCAATTTTACATGAATAAAAATAAGCATGCAAATTTAATATACATGTTGTAAGAGTCGTACCTGAAGAGCTAAGGAATATTTAGTTAATTACTTCTGTTCATATCTTTAGGCTTAAAAACCAATCCATATGTTATGGTGATAGCAACTGATATAATTACATGAAGAAGATAGTATAATTTTGAGTAGAATTAGAAAGATTATTAATTTTCTTTAAAAACAGCTTTAAGAGACTTTTTTCCTACTGGGTTTACCTTATTTTCTATTTTCTATGTTTTTTTATTTTCATGGTGAGACAAGGGAAAATCTGAGATGGTGTATTGAACAGGTGCTGTGAAAAATGAAATCAAAATATATAATGTTATTTAATAAATATGAAACAGTGTTACTTTGAGGTTTGCCAGATGTTCCTGATATGTTTAGTTTAACAAATTCTGTTATGCTGAATGCCTGTGGTATTAAACTTTGCAGTATCACAGTATTTGCTGTAGTCTAGTCCTTTAGGTGAATGTTTAAAGGAGAATCAAAGGGGAAAAGAAAATATTAGATCCAATACAACATGCAGAAACAATAATGAAAAAAAATCAGTAGTAAGATATCAAGAAGATGAAGAAAGGAAGATGATAGAATAAGGTAATGAGTAATAATGAACAAAAGATTTAAGAATCTTTGGTGACAGCACAAAAGGTATATTGCTTAAAAACTATCTAATGGGAACTGTGCATCTGTGCATCTGTGCATATGCACATGCTTGCTGGGGCAAGAATAATATCTCGTAGTTCTGATTTGCATCTTGTTTATCACTTTAAGTACAATTTAAATGTTACTGGAACAGTAAATACATTATTACCTTAATCATTCTGTCCTTTGTTTTAATGCAATATTGCTAATGTCTGAATGCTAATATGCCTGAAATTGCAATGTGAAATTTTATTGAATGCATCTTGCAATAGTACTGTTATTTACCGTTACAATAGCTAAATACACACTAAATACTGTATCAATGTACTTGAAAAAAGGCAAAATATGTTGTTTTTTTCTTTTTCCAAGGTATTTATGCAATGCATTTCAAACATTATAAGGAACTATCAAGTTATGGATGCAGATAATAAGGGCTTTCACAACAGACCTAGATCCAACCACTTCATGGAAGTTTTATCAAGTCAATAGCTAACAAGCAATAAGAAATAAGTTTCATTCAAGATTTATTGCAATTTGTGTTACACCAGGGTTATTAATGTTCATTCTCTCTATCTAATCAAGTATTTAGCAACCATTCTCAACATCTCCATTTTGTAACAACAGGAACAGGCAGGAACTATGACAAACTGTGCTGTGCATATGCAGCTTGTCTCCAGAATTATTTCTTTGAAATTTATTCATATATGTATTAGCCCTACTTACACAATTTTTTGTCTTGTGTCAGTTTATACTTATTTAAACCACACTTGGAAATCTTCGGTGACATTTGCATTCTTGCATTTGCTTTCTTGAAACAGAAATTTACCTTTCAATAGGATTCACAGAGCAATGATCCAGAATCAAAGATTCACATTAAGGTTTAAAGGAGTTAAGAGCAAATTATAAGCTTGATTTATTTTATTTTAAAGGAAAATCTTCAGCTGATCAGAAATAACATAAAATGCAATTTACCAATAATGTTTACCATATATATTCAGCACAGAAGAAATAAATACAGAAAAGAAGAATTTTAAAAGCACAAACAGATACCTTCATAAGACTAATGTATTTTTCTTGCTTTGGTGACACTTTGGAAATGTTTTTTGTTCATGCTTTTTGCTGCATAAATAGTTTTAATAAAGACCTTCAAAAATTCTGCATCAGCTTACATCTCAGTAAATTATGTTATTTAAACATATCATTAGGTACAGGATTTTTTAATATATTAATATTATACTGTTGCTAAAATTTGCATTCTTTCTCTGAAAATAAAGTGCCTAAATCAGTTTAAATGCAGTTAGTGAAAGGTTAATGAGTGCTACAGTGTGACTTTTTATTTATTTATTTATTTATTTATCCCAAATAGCTCAAAATTCAGGTCACAAACAGCTGAACATGAGCTCCTGATGTTTTGGAAAATCAAGTCAGGTCTGAATGCAATTAGTAATTCACTTGAATGCATTGGATTGACTTTTTTCATTTCAACTACCCTCTTATTCCTGATGGAAAGTTCTTTTCTTGACACAGATGAATTTTCCTTCAAATATCTTTGAAATATAGGACTATTATGTAAATCCAAAGTAATAAAGAATGACAGAAGATACTAGGAAAACATTTAGCACAAAGCCAGCTATGGAAATATATGTGAAAACGTATAGATAAATGATTTATGCTTTAATTGAGAGAGGAAAAAGAAGAACTTATACGAAAACCTTAGATATTCATCATTTCATGTAATACTTCTAATATCAGCTGGCAAGAGTGATATTGATTTCTGCCACTAAAATCACAACTACAACTGCAAATCACTGTATAACTAATAAGACAAACATATTTTGGTGTACATTTTGAAAGCCTTCCAAAGTACAAAAAATTTTGTGATAAAAAATGAAAGCAGTAAACTGATTTTTTTCCTCAAATACATCACTGTATGCATCTTTTAATAATACACAAGGGAAATCTCCAGAGGGCAGGTGATGAAAGTTTGTCTTGATTAGTTTCTTTCAATGCATATGTAACAACTTCAGAAAACCAATAAAGTTTAAATACATGTATATTGCTAGAACCTTGAAGAACTTAAGCCATATTTTTTTCAGAATTTCTTCATGAAGAGACAGGGAGAAAATATTGAATTTGCAAGTTTTTGTGTTGTCCCTTGAGATTTGAAAGAAAACAATAAAAATATCCCTTTTCACTCCTATTCAAACAATAAACTCAAATCATTTTCTGAATATAAATGATGTAGTTTTGAGAATGCAGGGTTAGCTTGCATTCATATTTCTCCCATCATAGACAATTTATTTTAAAGTTGATAAACAGATCTGAGGAAAGAAAGTGCTCTGGAATACTCTTACTCCTTATTTAAACAGTTAAAACTGTAAAGCCTAAAGAGAAACAGTTCATCAATAAACACTTCCAAAATACTTCCATTATTTGGATTATTTTTCTGAAATGCTGCCTTCTTGCAGATTTTTTAGTTTTCTACTCCTGTTTCTTTTATCTTAAATTTTGACTTCAGCTTTTACTTCTAAATTCAAGCAAACTTATTTGGCACTAACAATGAAGGTGAAGCAGCAATGTTACTTAGATGTGGTCTGTTCACCAAGTAAGAGCCATTCCAAGGCAGAACAAGCACTCCTCTGAAGGGACTGTGACCCATGGATAAGACCTGGCTTGAGCTGGTACTCCTCTGAAATTACTGCAGCCCGTGGAGAACCAGTCCTGGAGCACAGGAAAAATACGAAAAGGAGGAAGACAAAAAAAGAAACTACTATGTCCTGACCCCAACCCACTGTGCTGCAGAGACTGAGAGAGCTGTTTGCAGTGAAGCAGAACCTGGGAGTGAAGTTAAGCCTGGAAAAGTGGCAAAAAAGTTGTTTTGTTTGTCCTTGTTTCCCAATACTCAAATCGCTAACTATTTACGCTAATTGACAATAAATTAAATTATTTTTGTCTTTTGCCCATAACAACAATTGCTAAGTGTGCTCTCTGTTTTATCTCCAGCCATGTGGTTTTTCATCTTCTGCCAGTTTCCTGTTGAGGAGGGCAAGTGGAAGAGTGGCTGGATGGAATATTTCATATTCCATAGCTGCAGGCTGAATCTGAAGGAGACTACTCTGTGCCTTTAGATGGATCCCATGGGAAGGAAGATTATTGTTGCTGGAATCATTTAAAAAGAAGAGCAAGCTGATTATAAGACTAGGGAAGAAGACCCTACTACTGTGGGCATCAAATTCCTCCCAGCAAGGAAATGGTAGTGCTGCTGAATCGTGAATACTTCCTGCGTTTACCCCGCTTTCTAAGGAAGACCAGGAGTGCTGACTTTAGGACCAGGAGGGAATATGGGAGAATAAAGGTACCACTCAGGAAAAGAGGAAGATATCGGGGAAGTTCTGACAATAATTTTTGCCTTTTTTTTATGAGGCTTTTTCTATACTAATTAGACAAATCTAGACAATTAGATAATTAGAGAATTCTGGAGCATTAAAACATTCATTTGATTATCCACTTTTTAAAAAATGTTTGTGTAGCAAATACCCTTTTGCCCCTAGTCTTATTTTCAAATTTTTAAAGTAACAAAATCCACCAGTATATTGTTCATGGTACATAAAATCTCTGTCGTACAAAGAAACAAACCGACCCTCCAGAAACACGGTTATTTTATTAGATTGCACAAAGTTTTCTATAAACCATTACATATGTGTATGTGTGTCTATATATATATATATTTATAAAAACTGGATTTTTTTCCTCCAAGGGAAAAATTAACTCTTCCATGTTGTTTTTATGACTAGCTCACATGGTAAACACAAGAAAGCTACAAAAGTGCACCTCTTTATTTTATAGATTTTCTAAATGTAAAATTGATCAATATTAATCCTATTGATTATGTGCACTCATTTACAGCTTTATTTTATGAACTGAACTGCATTACAGTGACATGCAAATAGTTGTCTAGTAATGGTTTTGTCAATAATTCAATGTTTGGAGCTGTCCACAGGACAGCTGTCCACAGGACAATAATCGCTGATTATTGAAAGAAGACTCTATTGAATTTTACTCTCCCAGTGGATTTCGGAGCCTGTGGAATTTTGGATTTTTTTCATTAAAAAACCAAGATGATTTGGAAATTCCAAAATCTGTTTTTTTTTCTTAAAGACTAGGATTTTCGAGTTTTAAATATATGGTCTGTGAAAAATAATTCATCCTTCTGGAAAGAATCAATTCCTTGAGATGAAACTAAAGTTTTAGCTCAAATTTTGAGACTGAATTTTCTGAAGCTGTCATAGCCATATGTTATCATTATAATCAAGTATAATGTTATATCATTATGCTTGATCTTGTGTTTATGTACAAAGTACAAAATTCAAGATGCAAAATGTTTTCAAGTGCAATCATTACAAAACTTTTTTGCCTCTTCTTATCACATCATTTGGGTTTTTTTTTTTTCCATTCTGGCTTATTTCTGAAATATTTAGATAGGGGATTTAGACCATATAATATGCTTTAGGCTTAAGTAGATTATCTGAGAGTCAGATTGTTTAATGTTTTCCTATCTGAAAGTAACTGAGTTAACACTCAAAACTAGAAAACTGTTAAACAAAACCAGAAGACCTGGTTATGGTTTAGAAGGTTTGAAGGAGGATAGGGGATAAAAGGCTTCATAAAGTTTACTACATTCATTGAGCAGCAGTAGAAATCATTAAAAACATTTCAAGTGCACTTAAACTAAAAAGGATACATTTTAAAGGAAGTAGCCTTCCTATCAAGTTCTGGTTTAAAGATTAATACTTTCAAACTTTGTTATTAATAAGATCTTCTCTGAGAAGAAAAAGGTTTCAGAGACTATTTGTCTAAGTCCAAGATTTTCCTGCACACTCATGAAATCAGTGGGATTTTCGACATATGAAGGGGCTTCAATTCTGTTCCTGTAGTGTCGGTGACTATATATTTTATCACTGTTCTTTTCCCACATATTTTATTTACATTACACCATTTAGCATCTCCGGTGCTTGGCACATATTACATTAGTCAGTTTTTTGACTACAGTTGGAAGTCTGTATTATGTCTTGTAGCTGATATTTCAAATTTAGGTAATTGTAATTCTTCATAATTTAAAATTATAGTTTATGACATCCCAGACCCCATTTTAAGTGCTGTTGTTTTAAATATTTTCCATAGAGTGCTCTTGCATCATTCAATTTCCCTCTTTCTCCTTCAGTGACAATGGCACAGGTTTTCTCCTTCAAATTTAATCTCTTTTGTCTTTCAGGCAAAGATAAAACAATCTTTATCGGTAATCAATTACTAATCACAGAATAAAGTCTAAAGAGTTGACTTTACAATAAGAGCATTGCCAGCTTTTATTGCTTGAGTCTAAAGCAAACCTATGGAAACAAGGAATACAAGGCACATTCTGTTGCAAGTCCAAAAGAGCAAGCACATAATGAATAGATCGATAGAATACTCAATAGACTCAGAAAAAGATGAAATAGAGGGTGAGTCAGTCTCACGATTAGTAGGCAGATGACAGTTCATAACAGCACCTCTAAACAAAACAATCAGTTTTCTGTACATTTTGTGGAGGAACAAATCTGATAGCTGAAGGAACATAAGCTCAAAGAGAACAAAAGTAATGACTTAAGTGATTGAGAACATGGGATAAGAATATTTAAAGTTGAGTAAACCCACAGATGACACTTAGATTTTAAGCATCTTTTATATGATTGAGGAGAAGCACAGTGGATAATATTTTATCTGATTTTATCATGATAAAAATTGTAGGCTTATTTATAGTGTGATGAAACTGGTCATTCTAGAAAACTAAGCATAATCAGCAGATCAAATATGAAAATTTAGCTCCACAAATTCAATATAATTCCAGCTAGTTTTGGGGGAAAAAACTGCCACTTTTAAACACTTTTTTTCTTATGCACAGCAGGCATACTATTATAGATTGAATCCCTGAAGTCTTGTGTTTTGGTTTGGGTTGTTTTAATGCACATTTAATACTAAATGTACTTCATACATCATACAAGTATTTGCAGAGTGATTTGGCCATTATCAGTAGAATTTTTAACTCATGATGAACTGTACTCCCTTCATTAAAAAAATATCTTTTTATTTTGTAAGTGTTATCATAGCTCTCTAACTCTTGGAGAATCTTTTTTTTCTTAATCATAAAAGGGAAACAGAGTTTGTTTTACATACAGTGAAACTAATACAGCAGAAAAAAAATTGATGTGATGCTTTTGTGTTAATATTTTACATGGATCATGGTGGAATAGTGCCACACTGCCTCTATTCGATGAAGCATCTTTTTTATGAAAGACCATAATACATCAGAAAGAAATATTTCTGTCAGCTGCATAGCCACTTTCTTTCTATTCCAACGAAAACTTTCATTTGTATTGTTCATCTCCCAAACATAGCACTCTCGTGGCTCGCATCTCTCTACACAGTGCATTAATTCTGCAGATATTGGACTTTTTCATAAACCAGTACTCTCCCTGTTGTGCCCAGCTGTATGACTTTTCCTTCTCCCTGGCTTCTTTGCTCTACCATCATTCTGCTTCTATTATTTGCTCTCTGTTTTTCTGCCCTTTACACTTTCTTATTTTCCTGAAGAGAAAGGTTGGCCAACGCTGCAGGTAATTTTAGATTCATTTTTTGAAACCTCAGACCCCATATTCCCAAACTGGTATTACAATTATCTCAAGTCAGCAGTACGTGGCAGAATGTGTAGCTTGCTGTATACTTTTTCTAGTGCCTATAGTCAGACAAATTTCCAGGGCTTGCTGTGTGCCCCTGTCAATAACTGCAGGCAGACAGAGTCAGAATGTATGTGCTGGTTTCAGCTGAGGGAGAGTTAATTTTCTTCACAGTGGCTGGTATGGGGCTGTGTTACAGATTTATCTGAATACAAGGTTGATAAAATAGAGATGTATTTGTTATTGCTGAGCAGGGATTACACGGACCCAAGGCCTTTTCTGCTTTTCCTACTGCCGCACTGGCAAAGGGCAGGCTGGGGGTCCGTGGGATGCTGGGAGAAGGCACAGCTGGGACAGGTGACCCCAATTGACCAAAGCGATATTCCAGACCATGTGAATTCTATCAGAAAACGAACAAAAAATGCACAATAAAAACCAGCTCTATAGAGTTTCCAAGTTTAGGTAGAGATTCCCAGTAAAACTGAGTATAGTATAGAATGGAGACAATTAGTAGGTAAATGTTTTCAGTCTGAGATCTGCAGATGTCAGAAAATCATCTGATATTTTTTATATCCAATGTTGAATATTACTTCATACATATACAAAATCAGTAGACTGTGCTTGAACATACATATATATCTGTATGAATGTGAGTGAGCATATATTTACATTTAGATTTACATTGATATAGTAGAAATGATAGTCCTTCCTGAAGGTTTACAGTCCATTTCCACCACCTGCCATTTTCAAATATGCGCCTGCTCCTTGTAATACAATAAACCTAGTATATGCAACAGTAATATTCATGTTCGCCTTCATTGCTAAACTAGCTTTTTAATCAAGGCTTCAATGTATACAGACCTCCAGGTTTTTCACGGGATGCTTATAAAGTGATATTCTCTGATTGCATTATATTCTGTAGCAATTTGGCAGGATGGTATTGAATCTGGATGTGATTGTTAAATTGCTTAAGCAACCATTGTTCTTACTTTTCTTCCATTATAATTTTTCACGCATTTTTCCTGAAAAGTTTCTTCTTTCTTTTGGTAAGCAAGGAAATACTGTAGTCCTTCAAGAAGCCACTGGTTTGGTACAGATAAGTATTTCATGCAGGACAATGCTAACAATGTTAGCTAACTATATCATCTAATACAAGGTATCTAGTGTAAAGATACTAATGCTGTAAAAGTCTTCCAGAGGAAAAAAAATAAAGCAGCATATTTGATTTATGAATACAGAAATAGTACTTTCTAAATTTTCCTGGACATAATGCAGTTGTTTCCTTTTAGCTTTCATGACAAATTTATTAATATTATGCACAGATCAGAATTAATCATAGCCTAGAAATATGTATTTGTATAAACATATACAAATTTACAGTTCCAGAACTACGGATACCACTAACTAGACAAATACCAAATTATAGATATTCTGGTAAAATTACAAATAGCTTCGACAGCAGGATTTTTACCTATGAAGATGAAATATGAATGTGTTTATCTAAATGATCAATTTTTTTTAGACACAGCTGTCAAAAATTCGGCACAGTAGTTTCTCCTTTTCTACATATTTTCTCCATGTTTGAAAGTCCCACCACCCCTTGCTCTCAGAAAATTTACTCCACCCCAGCAAAAACCAGCACATTTTGCCAATGTCATTCACTCTTTTTAATCTGTAGTGCAAATAAGAACATAAAGAAGCTTAAATTGCCAATTATTTTGTTTTTTTGTCTTTTCCATTAAGCAGTTTATAACAAGCGTGCTTGTGAGAGTAATTGCTAAGTTACATGTATATTCTTTGTCTTGAAAGATAACTAAGCTGAATGATTCCCTTTATGTGGATAAATTTCAGCTAATGGAACCCCAGCTAAAGGACTCATTATAATAAGAATTAAGCCACAATACCCTTCTAAGGAAAAATAACCAATCAACCAAGCAAACAAAAAAACCACCAAGAGCAAGAAGAAACCCAGACTAAGGAAAGAAATTATATCATTAATGCCTTGTAATAAAAATAGCTCTGCACTCATTCTGTTTCCTGTGTTTACTACCATCTGATTTCAGAGTAGCTATCAGTAAAGTTCACATCAATGCCAGCAATTTGTATTCAACATCAAGGGCAGTGTCAGAAACTGCAGATATGATACCCAGTCAAAGAACTGACTGAGACATGAATCTATAGAGATAGATCTGCAAAAAATACCTGAACAGTGACTATTCAAAAGTACAATCAAAAGCTGAGTTGACAAATACTCCGTATGTTACAGAAAAACCTTCCTGACAAAGAGGAGTTGTTCCATAGGGTAGAAATGGCAGACAGGATGAATTATGTCTTTTTCTTTTTCTTTCTTTCTTTCTTTCTTTCTTTCTTCTTTCTTTCTTTCTTTCTTTCTTTCTTTCTTTCTTTCTTTCTTTCTTCCTTTCTTTCTTTCTTTCTTCTTTCTTTCTTTTTCTTTTCTTTTCTTTTCTTTTCTTTTCTTTTCTTTTCTTTTCTTTTCTTTTCTTTTCTTTTCTTTTCTTTTTTCTTTTCTTTTCTTTTCTTTTCTTTTCTTTTCTTTTCTTTTCTTTTCTTTTCTTTTCTTTTCTTTTCTTTTCTTTTCTTTTCTTCTTTCTTTTCTTTTCTTTTCTTTTCTTCTTTTCTTTTCTTTTCTTTTCTTTTCTTTTCTTTTCTTTTCTTTTCTTTTCTTTTCTTTTCTTTTCTTTTCTTTTCTTTTTCTTTCTTTTTCTATCTATCTATCTATCTATCTCCACTCATCCAGCCATTTATTTCTAATATATATATAAATATATTTGCATTTATATATTTACATTTATATAAATCCATTCTGTATTATCTACTTTTCAAAGTTTCTATATAACACTAAAATATAATCCCTATTAATCTTGTTTGCAAAGTTCATTATTCTATTCAATTGAAGAAATAACAATGACCCCATTTTCATACAATTTATAGAATAGAAAATTTTTCCTAAAATATTTCTGAGATCTATCTTAGATTCTAAGACTTCTGTCTGATGCACTGTATCAGGGAGAACTCTGAATCCCCTTGGGGTTATTAAGTAATGGTAAAGAGATTATAGCAGAATTCAGATGAAATACTGCTTACATCAAACCCAACACTTTATTCTAAAAGGAGTAGAATTCAAAGATGTAAATATAAAATGTGACAGGAAGCAACAATACCCAATATTTTGGCTTCTACTATCTAATATACAACAAGAATTGGGGTTTTTGGTCATAATTCTTGAACCAAGGACCTGAAAAATATTCAAAACTGTACTCTGGAAAGTCATGGTCTCTTTTGCATGCTTCTTGTCCTCATCAAACTCAAGTATTTATTTTTTCATTCACAGAACAGCTTCAGAAGAAGGAAAAGATTCAAAACCACAAAACCTACCTACCATTACTGTTCAAGAAGAGTATTTTTCAAGGGAGAGAACTGTTTCATCTTGGGAGAAATATGGAACAAATAATTTCAGCAACAAACCTGAATGTGGGCTTTCTACATCTGAGCCAATAGCTTCATAATTGTGAGCATATTTAAAGGCTTTCCAGAGTTTTACCTATGCTGTAATGAATGTGAGTAGCTAAAGAGAGACAGTAGTACCATTTTCTATTTCTTTGGTAGAAATGAAATCTAATTATGCAGCAGTAATTCTGCTTTCAGTTAGAAAAATGTAAAAAGAGAAGGAATTTCTTTCACATTCACAATTTTAGCAAGTGTCTTGATATAATTAAGGTCTCTAGGAAACTTTTCTTGACAGTAAGGTAGTTTAAAAAAACCCAATTTCTCAAAGTTATTACTTAGATCCAAACAAGTAGATAAGAAGGCTATTTCCATTATAAAAACAATAGTTTAATCAACAATGATCTCTGTATGACCCAATGTTAATACAACTGAAATTTATAGCAAAATGGAGAACAGAAGAGAAAGGGGAATGGAGAAGGGGAAGGTGAAGGGGAAGGGAAAGAGGAAGAGAAAGGGGGGGGGAAAATGAAGGGGAATATGTGGATTTCATCCTTGATGTATTACATGCAAGAAGTGAGGCACAAAATCATTCAATTTGGTTTTTATTCCTGTAAACTGTTTCTAATTACTGCCTCTTTACTAGCTGCAGAAAAAGCTGAGTCACACAGAATAATATTGGAGTAGTTTTTCTCCTCAAAACACTTTCAATTAAATGTTATCTTCTAATGGACAAGGCGTAACTGCAGATACTTCTTTGTAATATCCATAGAGCATAGCACTGAATATTACAATCCATAAAAGTTTTACTAATTCTAAGTTTATTGAAGAAAACATGATATTTTTGCTGGATTTTGTTAGCGTAAAGCATTCAATAAATCTACAACATTTTTCACTTTTTAACTACTGTTTGTTGAAAGCAGTTTTCTTGAAAAGAGTGTGCTAAACAGGTCAACCTTTAGTCTTTTATAGACTAAGCACTGGCACAGAGCATGTTATGTTGATTATATTTAATTATGCAACTTAAAGACTGGAATTAAATTCTGTTCTGACAGTTGTTGAAAATACTTAAATCAGTCATTGCTGATTCCTCTTATTAGTCATGGGATGCTTTACACCACTTGGATATTCAAAGAAATAATACAAAAATGGAGGTTTCCTAGGAGGCTATCTTCTCTTCCTTCCCCTTCCTCCTTTTCATTGAAAAAAATCATCTTTTATTGTCTGTCATTCCTTTGTATTGCAGTTTGACTAATTCAGTCTGATAACAGAAACATAAGCCATGAAAAATTAATGGTACCAATCTCAATTGCTTTATAGTGTTGAATAAAATAAACGTACATAGATTTCTAACAGTGGTAGAATATTCCTGATGATCACTGATATTAATACAATGTTAATGTATCATTAAAGGTTATGTTAAAATGAGCGAAGATAATTGTCACTCATAGACATAAAAGATCAAATCAATGTTGGTAAATAGCTCATGCCTTTTAAAAGGCCCCCTCCAGAAATGGATGGTGTGCGAAGAGGAAAAGACCTGTTTGTGCTAATACTTTATACATTGTGCACGTTGCTCAGAAGTAGCAATCAGGGTGAATGTTGTGATACTCCTCTCCGGAATATTATGTGATACTGTGTATATTTCACACAAGGAGAGTATCAAGGACATTGGACTGGAAAGAAATGAAATAGCAACACATTCTCAGTCATAGTCTTGTGATTTGCTGTCCAGCTTGGCTGCTTACTGCTGGATCCCTTCTCCACAAGCATTGTCCTTGGTTTAGCTTTTTTCACTGATCTATGTCTCTAAAAACCAGCTATCCAAGTGAGCTACAAACTTTTGACCTACTCTTGCACAATTATAAACATCTGGCCTAATTATTTTACCCTAAAAGAATTCAAACATGACTTGTCAGAATAAAAAAAAAAAATCAGTGTTCGGTAGAAGGATTGATTACACATCCTGGAAGTCTGTAATTGCCTAAATGAATTGAGTAAAGAAGAATATTACACGCATTAACTCCCTAATAATTTTTAATTAACAAAATTTTGGCAGGATTAATAAAAATGAATCCTAAATTAAAAAATACATACTATTTATGATCTTCAATTTTTATATGTAAAAACTCTCTAGAAAGAAGAGCACTTTATCTCTTTTTAAACACTGAGGAAAGGGCAATGAGAGACTCAAGACCAAAAGTGATACAATTGGACAAGATTTTAAAAAGTAGAATTATTCATAAGATAATATATTATAATAATACATTTAGTATTTATGCTATGTAGATAAATAGATGAACCTAAATTCTCTGTGAATATTCCTCTGTCGTTGTAATTCATACATTCTATGTTTGGTTCATTGCTTGCTTGGTTCATTTTAAACGTATTTATCAGTAGTTAAATAGGGCATTAAAAATGCTGAGTTACTTCCCCTCCATTTCTGCTCCCTCCCTTCTCTCTATACAATAAATTGAGCTTTGAATAAATAATTCAGATTACTTCTATAAAACCTTGTTTGTTTGCTTGTGGTTTGACTTAGGCTTTAGTCATTACGGTTAATGTTAGTGCACCTTCAACACTCACAACTGTGCTTTATCAGAAGGCACTGCTGATGGAATGTAGTTTTATGGTAGCTATAATACCACTCCATAAAAAGAAGATCTATTCTGACTAACTTCAGCATCTGACTTCCTCTTAAAGAGCTAACACCAAGCATCCTAGGTGAGATTTGTTTAATCTCTGGAATGTCACATCAGGATGGCAATTTATCTCAGTCCAAATGAATACCCTAAGTAGATCAGATGAAGTAGCCCCTGGAGAGGGATATAAAAAATTCTGTGTTCATAGTTAAGACCACAGATATAGACATCTATATTTTAAAGCTAGCTCTCTTTTAGAGATTTGGAGACTGTTGATACAACTTTCACCTCTGCTATTTTCCCTTTTATTAGATGCATAAAATGAGAAGTGTTTTCACTCTGAATTTCTTCAGAAGTACTCATTTTCATTGACTGCACAAGGAATGCAAGCACTTAATTTCAGAAGATGTATCTATTCTACCTTACATATTTAAGTTGTGACTCAATAATATAATTTTTCCTCCGTGCATGTGTGTGCATATTTTTCACGTGTGTACTTGAATTGAAAGTGACTTAGACTTTCAGTATTTACTTGTACATTTAGCAAGTTGTAAGAACAATTAACTACAACAAACCACAAAATTTTCACTAAGTATGAAAGCCCTACGTAATTAATATTTTTAATTAATTTTCGAAAGCCAAATAAATATATAAGAGCAACTTATAATAAGTGAAATTAACAATGTGAATTCTAATGACTATATTTTAAAGCTGTTGTGTTTTTCTTCCCCTAAAATCTAAGGCATGTAGAACAACTAATTATCAGCCTATTGTTTTTCATTAAACAAAGAAGGGGCAGGACTGGAAAGCGTATTTTCAGAAAGAGGAATAGTTTCAAGAATACTGAAAGATACTGTGACCTCCTAAACCTGGAAAGCAAATGTGCAATAGCAGTAGCAATAATACTAAGACTTATTTCAGAGATTATTGAATTCAGGGACAACTTGAATGTGTTTGATTAATTAATTGAATTAAATTGCAGTCTTTTCTCTTCTTTTAATCTTGAAACTCCAACTCAGAAATGTAGTTGATTTCCTACCGTGATATTTTCCAACATCCTCTTAAATGGTACCAAATGTTTGGGCTAAAATAAAAGAAATTGAGTATGTATGTGTGCACAGTATGGAAAAGTGTGCAGGCAGCCAGAGTTGTGCCCCACCATGATAATTTTGACATTCCTTTACTAGCCCCACTATGCAAAGTGTGCATATATTTTGTAATTCTTGGACATGTGATTAGGAGCTTCATAGAAAAAAAAAATTATATTTATTCTCAGTCATTTGTAAAGAGTTGTCCATAGCTTAGTGAACTATTTTTTATTTGTATTTTTTTAACCACTGATGGGTTATGAACTGTGAATGTTCTTTTATGAGTGTGTCTCATAATTTTCATGTAATATTTTTTATGATTGTGTGTGTATAAAAATTAACTTCCAACACTAAGACCTTAAAAAAAGTCTTCCAAGTCTTTTTGACTTGCTTTCAGTTCACTGTTCTCAGTAATAACTGGCTCTATTTTAATACATACCAAGGAAGATGACTGTCAATCCCTCTGTAAAGAAACTTGGTATTTGAGAAAAAGATTTAGCTAAACACAAAATCTGTCTGGAAAATTGCCGAGGAAACATTAGAAGCATTATATTTGTACAGTTATATTAGTAGACATTTTGTTACAAAGCTAACTATTGATTTTTGATGGAAGTACACGAATATGTGTGGATGTCTCATGAGACACTCACATATATTTATGAAAGACCAGCTTGCTTAGACATACAATAAATGGGAAATTTCCTCACCTAACATCAACCAGCTTAAAATCATTGGCTTGAAATCAGGCATGTAATTCGCACTACTCATCTAGGTCTGCATCTGTAGTCAATGTTCAGATTCTAGTGTTTAGTTTCTTTTTTATAAAAGTCTCTGTGTAATCATTTTAAAGGATCTAATTAAGACACTTCAAACTCAAACAGTTGTAGTTTTGGATTTCTTTTTCAGAGCACAGAGTTTGCTTTTCTTAGTCTTAAGCAAACTGTTTAGTCTATGCCTAAACCTACACCCCGTCTTCTAAACCCTTTGGGTCCCAAACCCCACTAGCTAAACCCCTTCTTTGTCTCTGTTAATATGATGAAAAAAATTAGTTACAGAATTGTATAATGAGAAGTTCTTGTGTGTGGTAATAGTGCAGTTATTTCCTCATAAATAAATAATCTTTGAGGGGCAAAAAAAGAAGGACTTTCCTGAAATAAGTTAACAGTGTTCTCACTTTATGAAGAGAAATAGAAAGAATAGTCATGACTGACCCAAACATACTTAGATATTAAACACATAAAAAATAAATTCTATTCTAGCATGGGTTAATCTTTGACAGATACAGCTATCTCTTTTCTCCCCTTTAGTCATAGTAGGTGAAATTTTTTATTTTTGTAAAATTAGAAAAAAATTACCTATTTTATATTTATAGTAGTCACAAGATTGTTAAAGCATGTTGGATTTTTAAAATTATTATTATTCTTCTAATTGTGTCTAAATTAATCCCTGTAATCTGCTGTTGAGCCCAAGTATTTGCACTTTGATCCACAGGTACACACATAAAAGTTCTGTTTTGACAACAGTGAAGAGAATTGACTGGTGAGAGTTGCTAGAAAGTATTTGCTAGAAGATGTAGCTCTGTCATGTGTAATGTAACTATCAAATAATCTCCCTGAATATTGTTGTGAATACATAATTTAATATCTCAAGAGAAATTATTTCATGTATTATTAATGTATATGATGGTATTTTCAGTCAACCTGCATTAATTTCATCATTCTGTATTATGATAAATGTGTATATGTGGACATGCATTTTATTTTTCAGCATCCAATATTTCTTCTTTCTGTCATATTTAAAACCACACACAAAATACTGCATTCAGAATCAGGCTCAAAACAGTGTAGGTTCTTTGAAAATCAGAGCTTTTTTCTAAACACAGCAAAGCAAATTATAGATGAAAAGGATACGTAAATAAAATTTATGTTTAGTTCCTGGAGAATGATATCAAAAAATGCTGTCAAACTTGCTTAGTCACTTGAAGATCCTTTAGACCCTAAAACTGAAGCTCGTGAGCATGCATGTATTTACAGCTGCAAATGTCTAGATAAAATACAAAAAAATGCAAAAGAGACTTAATATATTCAGTATGCTTAGAACAAGCTGTACTTTGCATTTCAGAACTGTGCTGTGCTATTTCAGTTACCTCACTTAAAATCAAATGTTTTTGAATAAATTTTCAAGGAGAACTTTTTCTAGGAGTTAAGAAGACCTGGATTTAAATTTCTGCAGTGACATTCTTCACATCCCAGAGGATTACCACAGTCACCAAAATGCCAGATATTTTGTTTAAAATTATATGTTTCATATCTACCACTGAAAGCAGGCACTGTGCAGCTGGGAGTGTTGGAGACACCGCACCAGAGGTTAGAGAACAGCTGATTACATTCAATATTGTATCCAGAACCTCTGGGATGTATAAGCTAGAGGTAGAATAAATAAGATTAAATTAATATTTATTTGTTTTACACCTGGGCACCAGTAAACCAAACCAGCACATTAAGCAATTATAACTCTGTTACACAAGATATATGTCAGCAGTATATAAAATGTTACTGCAAAGGAGACTTGCAGGATAGGTCCACAAACAGGGTTCAGGAAAATATATTCAAGCAGAAAAATCTGTGAAAGAAAAGTAAAAAATATAGAGTAAGAAGAAACAGTATTTGGCAAATGCTAACAGGTACAGCTACTACAAGATCATATTTCATAACCTTAACAGGCAAGATCACCTCATTTCTGTTGAAGAAAGGTCTGTGGAACAGCAAACATCAGTGAAGAGAGAATCAAGATGGGATAAAATGAATATTCCTGCTTTATTTCCAGCTTCCCTTGTCAAACATGGTCATCTTGATCTCAGGGAGCTGAGAGTTGTAGCTATCAATTTGGACTAGACAATATCAACTTCAAGTTGCTGCTGGTATAAGTTCTAACCCTTAAAGACCTTTTTATGTATGTTGTAATAATAATTGGCAATGACTAAGAAATAGACTTGCCAATGTTTGTTGCTAATGAATAGTAACACAACAAATTATTATTCTGACATTTAAAACTGGCCATATCTCTCCACCATTTCTATTCATTGTGATTTCTAATTTATTTGCTGAATGCTTGCATACATTATATATATGTTTATATATATAATGTAACTATATATGTAAAATGAATACATAGCTGTTGCATGTAAACATTGTCCATTTGCAGCATATATTCAGTTACAAGAATTTCCTTATCATTTTAGAAGCCAGGTTAGGGGGAATGTAAGATCTAGGACAGCCCTTTCTGGATATAGATCTAAAGTTGCAACAGGTGAGTGCAGACATCACCTCTGTTTATTTAATCACTTCCTGGGGTTGCCTCCATGTATTTGCATTCAACACTTCATGAACTAGTGCCCAGTCACAAAACCAGGGTCTTATAAAGTAACTGTGTTTACCTGGCTTTCTCTGTTCCACATGGCTGGAGGTGGTCATCTAAACCTGTCTCAGCAAAGATATGGATGCTACTATAGTGCTACTTTAGGTATCAAAGTAAACTTCAGTCTGAAATCTCAGTTCCTCAGGTGTGTGGTGTGTCTCAAAATACTGTGTTGGGAAAAGGAGAATATACACTGTTGATATGCAGGAGTTACTGTTAGCTCAATCTTACAGTAGCATTTTAGTCCAGATTATATAACCAATGTAGAAAAACCACACCAATGCCAACAGAGTTAAAATTTTTACAGAAATGCCTTCTTTGTATCCACTCCTTCTTTCTGATGTTATATTCACCTTCTCAGTGTACCTTTGGGTACTTGCTGGGAGGAGAAAGACAAGTTGCCAGCATCCAAAGCTTTTTTCTGGGAGGAACATGATGGTCATGGTGAATGAGCTCTTTATTATCAGTAGAAGCTTCTGCTTGTTTCTCTGTTTATATGATTTTTTTACTTGGTTGCTTGATTTTTTTTCGCATCAGTCTGCTGATGTCTTGTGCTTCCAGCTAAGATCTGAAAGTTATCCATCACTTTCTATAACTTATCTCACCTACTGGGCTTCTGTTTATTGCACCTTAGAGTGCAAGATCTTTACCAGATTAGTTATTCCCAGATTTTCAGCTAAAATAACTTTAAGTTTTGTTTCAAGTAACAGTTTTGCAGATAATCACAGAAATTTACTGGTCTTTTAGCATGTCTTGCAGCACCTTTTAGCCTTTCCATCTGGCATTTTATTTAGCTACATATCCAGATATGTTTTGAGAAGTCAGATTGGCAAAACTAATGGTTTGCAGAATCTCTAAATCACTCCTCTTCCTGGGATTTTTTGTTTTCAAGTCAATTTGACCCCTATAAAAGTATTGCAATCTTACCTTTTCTTCTAAAAAAAAAATTATTTCCACCTTTGTATACCATAGTTGTGATTTAAACCTGGTAATTGTGTGAACAGCAGAACTATCTAATCTAAAAATGCATAATTGGTTTTCCTTTAGTAGTTTCATTTCCTGAAATACTGTGATCAGTCTCTACCAAGATAAATGCCCATCTTTTTATGTTTTTTACATTAAATTATTATGATCATTACACAAATGGCAAAGGACCTAATTCAGATGATGTTAAAGACTTCCAGCTAATGATTACCAATATGAAATCTACACTGTATTTTTGAAGTTATTTTTTTATATTGGCATTTTTTTGACATTTCAGGGCTCTTATGTGCAATACAGCAAGTTGTTAATTAATTGTTTTGATAAAAGATTTGTTCTTATTTTGCAAAATACATTGATAATTCTCATCCTATCAGGAGAAAATGCAGCTGAAATGTACACTGAAATGTACACTTCTCTGTTTCTGTGTCTGAAGGGAAAAACAGCCCAAAGAAGCATCAACAATGATCAAACAACCTGAATTCATATGTGGTTTTGGTCCTGGGTAAAATTTTAATAGATTTGGTCCTGGACTAACTGAAAACTGAAAAAAGCTTAATATCATAAGAATTAAATTTTCTTTTTATTCTATTTCTGTTGCATTCAGGGAAAACAGATATTGTATAGTCTTTATAATAGGGAGTACTGCATCAGAAAAAAACCCTTTCTACCACAGTGAATTCCTTCTAACTGGAACAGGTTAGCGAATTCATTGAGGAAATGACAAACAAATAAACAATTAAAAAATATATTTCTCCTAGTTAGTAGAAGAATAAAAAATTAATTCCCCAAGTTCTTTTCTTTTCCACATAATTAAAATTTCTTTCTTTCTTTTTTTAATATATTTTCCAATTTGGATGGTAAAATAAAAGGAAGTTTCACTCTCCTCTTTCTATACGTTGATAATACACTGCAAGAGGGGATTCATAAAGAACTAATAGTAACACTTCTGCACTTCTTTTTATTATTATAAAAAAGCATGTTCTCTATTGTCTTTTGCAATGAATTAAGAAATAAAATAATGTAGACTGCTACTTTTTTTTTTTTTTATTATTATCCTTAGAGGAAGTAGCATACTTGTAATCTCATTATTTCTACAGGATGGCTGTATATGTAATATTCATGTGAATTTTACTGAAGTGGAAGAATATATTTGAGTAATCTCATTTTCTCTGCTATATGCTTGTAGAATTACATACGTAACAAGTCCATGACTACACTTGGTGATAAGATACATAATATTGAAACCTGCAAGCTTTTGCTTTTAATGAGGTTTGAATTAGACAAAAGATTCAAAGTTGCTCAGCTATTTTAATGAACTTGAAATAAATAAAGAATTTTCAGAATTTATTGCTATTACAGTGTGACATCTGTTTTATAGAAAAATTTTAAAGCCAAATTCCTAATATGAGTCATTAGCTAAATTGTGGAGAGCCAGAAGCTCATAATGAATATTAATTTTTTCTTTTTTTTTTTGGATTATATTTAAATCTCCCATGCATTTCAATATATAAAACACGCGAAGAAAATTTTCTCTTAGGTTCATGATTGTTTCTGTAGAAAGGAAAGTTGGAATTTTTTTCTCAAAGGTTGTTAACCTTAACACATCATGTTTTCAGAGCTAAGGTTAGTGAATATATGTGGCAGTGGCTGTGGCTTGTGTGTTCTTGGACACTTTTGCTGATTGCTGCCTTTTACATGTGTGGTGTCAACAGCAATCTCAGAAAACCTAGCAATAACATCTTCAAAATTCTGAGATGGTATATTTTTTTCAGATAACATACATATTGGAAGAGTTTGATGACTAAGATTTGTTCTAGATTTATTCTCTACAAAGCACAACATTTTTACCAGTACTGCTTTGAGAGATGGCTGAGTTTTTACATTCATGGTCTACACAGTGTGTAATTCCAAAAGTTAGTCTAAATAAATAGAATCAGACCCCCTCATTCTCTTTTTCATTTCTTTTACTTTTGCTTTCTCTGTCTCGTAATCCCAGCTCTGAACCATCTGGACCATTCACAAGGCCATCTGATGTGGCAATCCATTATCTCAGGATTGATGATATTCATTGTTTTCTTTCCTTGTTTGTCCTGGGCAAAGCATGGTTATCATATTACAGCCCATACTCGGCACTGAAGTTCATTGCAGGAGGGAGGAGCTTGTGGAGGTGTTTGTGGCTTGTGAGCCAGCACCTTTGTGAGTTTGCTGTGGGAGTCAAGAACTTATTGAAGTGTACTGTACAGAACTAAGTTAGCCTTCGCTCATGTGGAAGAGTATTGTAAGAATGTAAGGGCTTGTTAGCCAATAACTTTTGAGTGAAGGCCTTTTGAGTCTAGCAGTGGGTTGGTTGCTGGAGTTAAGAAGATGTACAATAAAACAGAGTTCCCTGACACAAGAAAAACCCCCACCACTACAACAAAAGTGATACACTCCATTTCATATTGTTCAGCGTTTTCATAGATATAGAGATTGTTCACCCAAATGTAATATTCAGTCTTTATAATTTTTTCCCTTTTCTGCCTGCTCAATAGTAGTAAATTAATAGAGATTTCAATCAATGCATTACTGTACATCTTTCAACCAATTTATTTCAGAAGAGTGAAAGATTTAAAATGCAGGTCAGAAAGCCATCAAGAACATCCTTCATCTAAAACTCATGAAAGGCCCTACTTTTTGTTGATCTATGATAGAATTTAAGTTTGTCAGATCATTGCTTATCAAATTACACTGTCCTTCATCTTTTACACTGTTACATTTTTGCGTCACAAGATTTTACATTTACTCAGTCTACAAAAGGAAGAAGAAGGATATCTGAGTTAAAGTCCTCTCCTATGCAGGGATTAAAGAAATTCAATTAGTGACTGGGAAAGATTATTGAAAATGCTGGTAAAGAGGTCTCATAACTATATACTAGTATGACAAGGGCTGTCTGAAAACAATCATTGTGGGCTTCTTTTTCAAATTGAGTAGCATATTTAGCAAAACTCTGAATCATAACGTGGGGAGTGGGTTAACTACCATCTAGAAGCCTTTCAGATGTGTTTAGTAAGATGAAAAAGCATGCTTTGCATAATAAAAAACAGAAGCTAAAAGTCCTGTTTCTATTTCACTGGCACATTGACAAAGAAATTTCCAAAATTCCAGAGAAAATTGGTGAAATTCCACACAGTTTGGTAATTTTTTATTAATAAATCACTTTCAGAATGTGAAGCAGGTAATCAAGAATCATTACAGATGTAGGTGTCCTATAAAAGCTGTTGTACTGCAAATTTGCATTATTTTTCCTTCTTTTTCATTAGTCAGTAGGAGATTGATTATATTTTTCCCCAGGAAACATGTTTGTCTTCATTAATTGAAACATAAGACTTGGACTTTTGTCCTTTTAGCTTTATTTCAAAGTAGAAACATTCTAAGAGTCTTTGTTGTTGTAGAAACTGATAACGACCCTTAACATGTAGCAGAATAATTCCTTTTCACTTTAAAAGACTTTTGGTGATCTTTCAGTAGTTGATCATACCTATTGATAGAATCAGTCAACAGTAATCTATCAGGGAAAATCTTTGTCTCTGGTCTTTTAAATTCCTTTCACTGATTCATATGTCAATGTTTGGAAACTGTCATGGTTTCACTACAGATTTTTTTTAAAGAATGAAGATGTTTTTAAGTTACCTGCATCATCTGACTTCTATGAAAAAAACCCAAACAACAAACCTAAAGCACAAACCCCAACTGACAGTCTTACAGGAAAACAGAAGGTCAGTGTGTGATCAAGATTGTGAACAGAGTCTATTGGAACAAGATAAATTTAAAACTGAGATGAAAATGCTGGAAGTATGGAGTAACTATAAACTCTACTGAGATTTTCTGTGTTTCCTTTTATTTCTGACAATGTATTTTAGAAGACTAAAAAATGATGAAGGCTAATTCTTTTGTGGTATAGCTATATTCCTCTGGATAGAGTAATTATTTGTAACTATGTGTCCCTTTAGTGACATTGCTATGATGCTTGCTAACTTCACTCAAGGCTTTCAGCTGTATGATGTACCCCTCTTACTCACTTTTCACTGGACAAAGCCTGAATCTTGCAGGAGTGCTGTAGCTGAGAGTGCCTAAAACAGTGATGGCTGTATGCATTACACATGATCTAGAGCATTCATCAGGAGATGCTTGTCTTGTGGAAGGAGCAGAGGGTCATCTCTGATTCATGTACATTGATCTAGTAGCTATATGTTTGTTATTCTCAGAAGCAGTGTTTCTGAGAATGAACTGAAATTATTCACTGAAAAAGCTAGTCAAAATTTAAACCACTTGTAGAATTGAAGTATCAGATGTATTGTAGGCCTAGGAATTATGACATCTGGGCTGTATCGTTTTACTGCTTCCTAAGCTCCAGTGTAGAGCTATGGCCTCTGTAGAAGAACATGATTTTTTTTTAAAGCTAGGTGTTAAATACAGGCATATTAATTTCTACTAACTGGAACATGAAAATATCAAATGATGTTGTATCCTAAAGGAACTGTTTCAAACAAATTGCCATTTTCTTTAAACCACTCCACTGCATGCAAGACCTTAATGGCATGTCCATGGGGCTTTCATAAGCAGACCTATTTAATTCTGAAGTTCAGGTTTTTCTGCATGATTCTAAACCATTTACCATTTCAGGAAGAGGGAAGATTAGGCCAATTATATGGATTTTTTACCTTCAAAATTTATGTAATACTTTGTGTATAGCAGGACTGATAGTGAGAATATGAGTGGGACTCTCGTATATAGCAGTGATTATTAAATTCCATAAATTGCAGTTTTAACAAGTAGTAGCAGTGCTGACCATTAAATATGGATAAGATGCTAAACTGGTGTCCTAGTATTTGAGTCTAATACACATTGTATATAAAAATCAAGCTGTACTACTGCAAATTTTTTCAAAAGGGAGACACTAAAACTATGCACTCTGAACAGAAAAGTATCTTCTATCCAGAAAATACTGAAAAAAATAACCAAAGTCATAGTTGGTAATTTCACTTTGTTTCAAATTTTGAAAATTAGTGGAGCAGTACTGAATAACAAGTAACTTTCTTTTGGATGTAAGAATTTTATAGGACTCAGTCCTAGAAACTAAGATTTGAAAATTTTGACCTTAGTTTTTATCTGTCTTCAATGGAATTTACATCACAGAATAGCTTCTGGCTATATTTAATCTTTTTAAGGAATTGCTTCTGACTGCAAATCTAATGAGATTATGTTGGGTTGTGATTTTTTTTAAGCATTATGCAAAGCTGTCCTTAACTAAGAGTGAAAAACTCCAAAGGTCATTCCTTTTTATTCATTTTAAATCATTATGGTGGACTGATAGTAAAAAAAATCAGAGGGATTTTTTTTAATTATAGAACTGAACAACAGTGTCTTGTATTTGTAGGAGCATAATTAATTAATCCTACATTCACTTGTATCCTGAAACTTTCAGATTTTTCCTAAACTCTGTGCTCAGTTTGGGCTGGTGAGGCCACATCTTGAATCCTATGTTTGGTTTTCACTGAGAAAAAGACTTTGAGGTGCTGAAGCTCATTCAAAGAGCAACAAAGCTCTGGAGCACAAGTCTGATGAGGAGCAGCTAAGGCAGCTGAGGTGTTTTTAATCTGGAGAAAGGGAGGCTCAGGGGAGACTTTATGACTCTACAACAACACAAAAAGAGGTTGTAGTGATGTGGGGCTCTGTGTCTCTTTCCGAAGCAGCAAGCAACGTGACAGGATGCTTCAGAAGAGTTTTAGATCATACATGAGGAGAAATTTCTTAATGGAAAGGTTTGTCAAGTATTGGAACAGGTTGCCCAGGGATGTGGTTGAGTCACCATCTCTGAAGGTATTTAAGAGACCTGTATATGTGGTGCTGAGATACTTGATTTGGTGGTGGACTTGACAGTGATGGGTTTACATTTGGATGTAATAACCATAAAGGTATTTTCCAGCCTAAAAGATTATATGATTTTATCCTTATTTTAAGAAAATAGTTATACTAATGAGGAAGTAAAATAAGCAGAATCCACTCTCAAGCTATAGGGTGGCATTACTGTTACCTGAAAATATCTCTTCTAGGGATTTTGTTGAATTATTATTATTTCTGTTCATGTATATTAATGCTGGAGACTAGAAGATCAACTTAGAATAGTGCTACATTGTTCTCACTATGCTCTGTAAGGTTCAATAGACATACTTCAGCAACTTACCCTCAACATAACTTTTTAGGTGTACAGCAAGTAAGCTATCACAGATGTACTGATTACTCAGGGAAAGGAAAGATGGTGTCTTTGAAAACTATCAGAAAAAGACCTCATCTATTTAGCTTTCAGGCTTGGGTTAAGATATGAAGATTCATTTTCTAGAAATATGCAAAAACTTCTGCCTATTTCCTTATACCATTCAGAAACCTTATAATTAGTGAGACCTGCTTCATTTTAGGTAGTTGAATATAGGTGTAGTAGATTAGTGTTTTTCTGAAGAGTTTAATGTCAATGCATGTTAGATGACCATGGGGTTGGAAAAAGTCTATCTAAGATGGTAAATTTTATTTTTATAGTAAATGTCATCTCAATTCGGTTCTGCAGGGAAGATGGGAAGTATAATTAGACAGTAGTAATCTAAACATAGGCATGAAATAAAAATTACTTTGGAAGGACAGCATAAGAGTATGGACAATGATACAGACTCTGCCACTGGACTGATTATCAGGAAAGGACACAGAGATAGAGTAAGACATGACAGAAGAAATCCCTCACAGTGTAACTCAAGGCACCATTAGAGAATGCTCTTGTTTCCATGTTTTGAGGTGCTTCTACCTGATGATATTGCTCTATCTCCACAGTTCTACCCTAGACATTTTTAATTTAAAATGAAAAATCTAGGCCCTAGTAGCTCCCTTTGATTATATTGTTTGTCTCTATCTTTTCTCTCTGCTTCATATCTCCTCAAATCATGTCTGTTTATGGCTAGTTTCCCTGGTATGTAGCTATTATTGAATGCAGTAATGAAAGAAACCATAGAGATTGTTAATTATCTACACAGCAGGTGTCCAATGAAGAAACTGAATTCTAACCTTTTCCTCTGTGATAAGGTAATTAGTTGGGTCTAATTGCTGCTAATATATATATATATTCACTGATTGTAAACTGTGGTGTAAAGGCTGTCGCTGTGAAAAGAAAAAAAAAGCAGCAAAATAAAAACAGAATTTAAAAAGCAAATCTCTTCTATAACACTACTGGAGTGCTGTTGCTCACTTCTGAACAAATACAGACATTGCTTAAAGAAAGAAAAACAAAACCCAATAATTTCTACCCATTTTTATTGTGAAATAATAATAAATTGCTCTTCCTGGATTAAAAATCCTAGCAATGAATACACATCTTTACACATGTTGAATTTATAACTAAGGAAAAGGAGACTGTTGGTGTTCCTACCTAGTATTACATTCATGTAGGGAAAAAAAAAGCAAAACCAACAGTACTGCAAGAATTTTGAGGGCAAGTGACCCTATGAACCTGTGCACTGGTGAAGAGTAGGAAAAATAGAAAAGCATGTGGGGATTACTTGTGATGATGAAATAAATACAACATCTGCAGATCAATCATCAGTGGCATTGTTTATGATACTGGTGTAACTTCTCATGTTTTGATCTCATTATTAAACATTAAGACACTGACATAGCGCACAAAGAAGTTTTGAAAAGATTTGCATTGATTATGTAGGCATTCAGCCAGACTCTATTTTTGATGATAAGGCAAGAGCCAAAGACTTCTTTGCAGTGATGTTTGAGATTCTGTGTGTGAGGGGACAAAATTTGCCATTGTTTAGTGTTCATACTTATGAGGTTTCATTGTAAAACAGGAAAAAGATAAGAAAAACAAAAGAACCTAGGAAATTTACTTTTTGCAATGTGGTTTTGTGGCTAGGGGATTCATTGTGAAAATAATACCCTGGGCACAGATTTGTGCAGTTCATGGGACTCTGAGAATAACAGAGATCAAATAAATGCTATTTTGGAACAGAGGTAATAAAAAAAAATTCATTGACTTGACTCACCAGTAGCCTTTAGAAATGCAATACTTTCAGCCAAAAGACCTTTTATAGGACCTATCTTAAATCCATCATGTTGAATGGCAAAAGGGCCATAGTTAGCATCTTTAGAAGCTGTTCAGACCCCTGCAAGACCAAACCTCTACTCTCCATTTTCTTGTTTTCCACCCACATTTAACACAAAGTGGCAGGGCAAAGGTTAAATTCTTTTTTTTTTCTTCCTTTATCAGAAGGTTCTCCTTTTCCTACACTCTTTGGCTTCCACAGTCATTGCTGTTGCTAGAGCACCTCAAGGTGAATGTTAAATTCTTTCTTCTTTATTTTTGTTTTGATACAGTTAATGCTTTGAGAAGGCAGCTCTAAGGTTCACAGCATAAAAATTCTAAAGAAATTTAATACTATTTTCTGCAGAAGTATTTGTTAAAAATGAAGAAGCGTACCTAAAAACAGCAACTTGAATAGTGATAGAAAAATGCTAAAAACTAACTTGTAACAGGGAGCAACCTCTAAAAAGGTTCATCTATATTAAAAATTCTCTCAGAAATAAATCCAGAATTTTAACTCATAAGATGTACAGGTACAAAGCAGGAAAAACACGTAATACTGAAATGCACTGTCAGAGAGAGATCAGAAGATTTCTAGTTAGACTCCAGTCTTCCAAACAGTAGGTATGAGCTCAGCTTAATGTTAGTATGGATGGCTCTGGGCACAGAGCAAATTTTAGATTTCAGACTCTAACTGATGGTGGCACTGACTCAACAACCACAGGAATATGAAAAAACCTGATATTGATGTGTACCACCTTTTTCTTTTTCTGAGAATTCCTCAGGCAGTTTTCATGCAGTATATCCCGAGACTGTCTTCTGAGTTCCTAGACACATTTAGTGGAGATCCAGAAACTGAGTGAAACTGTTGGTTTTGTTGTTGTTCAAAAATAGTTGCATGAGAGTTTTAAATATGGATGCATGTATTTTTAATATGCTAATATATAAATATTTATAAATCTTTACAGACTTCTACACCTCTGAAAGTTAGTTGGTCTCAGGAAGACTAGCTGAGTACCAAATATTAACATTTGCCCTTATTAAAATTATTGGTCCTGAATATTTTGGGAAGATAAAAAAAAAGGCCATTATAAATAAAGAAAAAAGTAACTGTTAAGTCTTACCCTTTATACATTAGTTTTATTTTCCAGTGTCATTCTTGACTCAAGAGACATTTAATGTCAATACAACAAAGCCCTACTTTGAATCCATACTCTGATCTCCTTTGTATAAACATTAGACTTGACATTTCTAGTGCTAGTCATTCCTTACTTGCACAGAAACATAAGAAACTTTTTTAGCTAAAGGCAAAGAATTGAAATATATATTTGCTTCAGTTATGTTTCAAAAACTATGTTTAGATCTGGTTGAAATGAATGTAGAGCTAGAATACATCAGGACTGAGCATTATTTATCAGTACTGTCATTAACTACTAATTGACTGCTTGACTACTTGGCTAGTTCCTTTATTCAGGTTCATGTAATATCTGCAATCTAACCAGGACAAGGTCCAGATTTAGTCCATAAGTTTGCACACTGTAGTTTAAACAGAACTAAATGTAAAGAACAGAGATCAGCTGAAAGCTGAGGTATGTCCCAGCAGGCATACACAGGCACATTCAGATATCAAAACCTTTAACACACCTTTGAAAAAATGAGAACATTGAGTCTCTAGGAGCTGGTAGAATGCCAATACCTGCAAAATTTCTGCTGGAGCTCAGAACAACACTGGCCTCTTCTGCACTCCATATGACATTGTTACAGCGTTTGGATGAGTTGTCTCAAAGACAAGCAAATCACTGCTGCTGTCTACAAAATGTAGGATTAGCTTCAGAAAGTGGAGTCAGCTGCTTGGCCTGCTCTTAGAAGAGTAAGGATGGTGCAAAAAAGTGGTTGTAATCTAAATTTGTTAAAATCAGTGGAATTACTTATTTAAAATTAAACATATGCTTATGGCTTGCCAAGATGAGGACCTATGTTCCTGATTTATTACCTTTATTTTATTGCAATCAGTGTTCTCATTAACATTTATCAGAGGACACATCCATCTTTTTTGACCATTGCCCCATTTTCTCAGTGTCCCATCACATTTACTAAATTACAAAATATATGTTTAATGCACAATAATGTAATATTAATAAAAGCAGTCATAACTATTTTAGCATATGCCTAATTCACCCAGGGAAACTGAGCCACCCAGTTACTAAATGAAAGAATAATAATAATAATAATAATTGTCATTTATTATTTGTATAATGATTTTGAGCTGTGTATATAGTTTGCAGAGACTGACAGAGCAATGCCGGTTTAGAAGTGTATTTTTATCTGTGAGAGTACAGAAATTATTAGGCCACAGAACAAGCAGAGCTAATTTCTGCTGGAACACTCTTAAAATATCTTGAACTGTTTCCTTTTTATTTATTTATTTTTAATTGCAAACATTATTATAAATAACATTTTTTGCAAAGGTGTACAAACATCAAAACACATTTTATTTTTCTTGTAAACTATATGTAGAATGTCTATTGCTCTTTAAAGCTTGAAAGAGAACCTTCACTCATTGCACATTATTTGATATCCAAACCCTACGACAATACATCCCACTGAGAGGCAAAAGTTGATAGTGGGGGCTAATAAAATTGCACTTTTTTTATTCATCTCTCTGACCAGATAAATTCTAAGTGCACATTTTAATCTAGCTTAATGAGGTTTCACACTGCTTATATGCTCTGGCTATACCACTGTAATTAGCACCAAGGCATTACTCACTCTTGTCTTCATAAGAGTTTTATTTTAGCCTTTGTAAGTGGTCCTGTTACTTTTTTATTTCATTGTTTTGCTGTATTGATCATCATATGACATAGTAAGCAATTAAGTATATTTGTGGAAGAAATTAAATAACAAAAAGGGCATTAATGGTCAGGCTTAAATCCACAAAAGTAGGGAAACTGAAGTTAAGGTTGAAATCATACTTGTTTTACCTCCTCATGCTTAAAAACGACAGTTGGTATAATATTCAAGTGCAATATACTATATAGTATTCAAGTTCCTCTATTCTTTTTATCTCCATAGCTATATAAAATGTGGAGGAAAAATGATAACATTCACTCTGTAATTCAGCTTTTCCTTTCATTGGGAGTCTTTCAAGAGCTCAGTATTTTATTGATTATAGTTTTATCTTTTTAAAGATAACATCATAAAAGTCTATATCCATATATGCAAATGCATCTAAGTAGCTCCTGTTTAAACTATAATTCAAATGTTTTGATCAATGTATTTTTATGTGGGCAGTAAAATATCTCAAAGATATTTAATCATAAAGACACTTTTATAATGGGTATAAGCAATGTCCTCAAAAGCACCCCCACACAGACATGATAAATATATATTTTTGAAATGTACCTTAAATTCTATACTGAAAAATTGTTTTAAGTGTTGCGAAAACCAGAAATTATTTTCTACTGCACATTAGCAAAAGAATAGCTTTCCAAGATGTGCTAACTTATACCAAGAAGATCTGTTCCCCTGTATCTAGCCTTGAATAGGAAAATAGACACCAAAACTGTATCTTGTTCTAAGTTAAATAATTTTTAAAGGTGAAACAGAGATTATCTACAGGCTCAAATATTCAAATATTTTTCATTTAAAGTACAAGGTTATGTATATTTATAGGCAACTTATATTCAAAAGCATACTACAGCAAATTGTTTGACAGTTGTAACAAAAATTTTATACATTAAAATGCCTTGTAAATGCATTTAGCTAAGATGAATATTTATTCTTATTTGCAGGTAAATTCCCAACAATAATAAAATAGTGTGGAAAGGTAATTTAACTGAAGAAATAAATGTTCCTTTCATATTTATGACCTTTGTTTAATTCCAGAATAAGCACATACTATTTCAAATATTCTGAGAACTGGGTCTTTTAGAATACCCCTATTTATAGTTTTTAGGACAATACACTGGTGAAATATTTTCAGGGAATATTGATCCCCCAAAATCTGAGAAAGATAAAGTGAAGATTAAAAAATAAACAAAGAAAAAAAATTGTACTGAAGAAGTTATGACCATGAAGAGACCCACAGTAACACAGCAAAACCCAACAGTAATAAGGTATTATTTTGTTGGTGTGGAATAGAGTTATTATCACTTTCTCTGACAGAGCATCAAACCAGACCTCTCTTTGAATCTGTCGAAACCCTTTCTTTGAGGAATTACAGAAGTTACAAAAGTAAGTATATAGGAATACAATTTATTATTAGAATATTAACTCAAGCAGTTGATTTTTTGTGGAGAAAGGCCTCAAAGTTAACAAAGGCTTGCAAACCATTTTACCTATTTCTCTGCACATATTCTTCCCCCATGCTACCTAAAAGTTTATTTCTCTCTCCCCAAGTCCTGCCTTGCTATTCACAGAAGTATCTCTGCTTGATCTACATGTTTATTTAGGAATTAAATTTTTCTCTGTCTAATATGTTCTTCTACATGGATATCTCTGGTTTTTTCCTTAGCACATTCAGTTGATCATAAGGGAAGGATAATTTTCCCACTTCTTCAATACTATCAAGATCTCCTCTAGTCACTAAGTGAATAGTAAAAGAAGAGCAAACAGTATAAGTATGTCAACAATCCCTTCTGAAAAGGTTTCAGTGCCATGAAATAGTTCTACTTTCAAGTGATGGTTCTACTTTATGCCTCTTAGTCTTTCTCCATAGTCAAATGAAAATGTCAACACTATTTCCAAAATACTCTTAACTGCTAGAGAATGTTTGCAGTAGTTCAGTAATGGGTATCACCCTTTTAATTCAGTACAAAATGGTCTAGAACAAGATATACCATCTTGACAAACTACAGTGGTTGAATTAGGATATACAGGACAGTGTGCATGTGGACATGTCTTTTATACGGGTGGATTGACACCCTTGCTGAAGTGTTACCATGCAGACCACTTGGTCTGTGCATATTATAATCTTGTTTATGGGTGATAAAAATTTAAACTTTCAGGTCTTTGCACCTTTTATTATTACTCAAAAGTAGAGCTCTTAATTCAGAAATCTCATAAAAGTCCATCTTAGGTGAGTTGTGTCAACATATGTAGAAAAATAGCTTTTTGTTAGGTGAGCCTGCTGTCATTAGAGAAAAGTAGTATTGCCTCAGGAAAAATAAAGTCAGATTTTAGAAAGAAAGGAACGATTCCTTTGAATTTTCTATGGTAATTTGCAATTATGTATAATGAGATTGACCATCAATAGTTTTAAATATGTTAATAGTTTTGATTTTATTCTTGAAAGGACAAGAACTTGAAATTTCACTCCCTACTGCAACTGTAGATTGGAATGAAGAGAGATGACTTTATCTATGCAACAGATATATGACTTCTTGCTAGCTAATTGCTTGTGATAGAATTTGGGCAGAAAAGAACAATCTCTTTCCAAAAAACAACTTTCCTATATCACATTGTTATTATGCAGTGACAGCAAAAATCTCACCACACTCTGAACATGTCACTCTGCGAGGGAAAGAAACTGTCACTGTGATAAGAGAGTCATTGAGTATCAGTGACAGCAGTTTAGAATAAATATCTATTTCCTCAACCTCCTTCCTAGACATCTCAATATTTCCTTAAGCGTCAATGAATATACATAAAGAATATCTAAAAATTCATTAAATAACAAAGAAGGGAATACAGCTATTAAAAATTTAACAAATAACAGTTTTTCTTTTTTTTTTCTTCATTTAATGTTATCTGACCAGTTCCAAGACAGGTTATTCAAAGTACGTGATCAAATGAAGGATTGATTAGTAGTAGAAATTTTTACTTTGCAGTCAACAATTAACTTTTACTATCATACATCAAAAGATCATACATATACACCATATATTACACCATACCTAGTCAGGGACAAAAGGACTCTTGTGAGGTCTGTTCAGACTAACCGGTTCAAAATATGCAGGGTTAATGCTTCATGTCAATTAAATGCTTCTCCACTTAGAATTCTCCTATGAGTCAATGCTGCCACTCTCCTTTTTTTAATATTCCATTTCAAGGCTAACAGTAAAACCGTCATGCAGATAACAGAGAACATTTTGTGGTATTAGGTATTAATTAAACAAATCATTCAAAGCCAGGAAATAAGAATTACAATGCGGAGCCTAAATACCTAAAATACTCCTTTCACTAAAGATAACATTGAGAATTCTTGTTCTTCATAGACAAATATAGAAAAGTGATGTTGTACCAGTGTGGTAGAGCATTGCTGACATAAGCAAAACTAGTCTAAGTGACTGGAAGTTGAAATGAGAAAAAAAAAAATCAATCTTGAAATAAGGTGTATTTTCCTAGCTGTGATGGTAATTAAACACTGGAAAAACTTCCACAGGAGGCAATGGACTAACCAGGGTCTGCAATCTTTAAAATGATCTGTCTTTAGACATATACTGATTTCCTCAAACCTTTCAGATAAACGTTACATATGATATGAACTTGAAAAGGAAGCACTGGAGCTCAGTATTCAGAGTGTTCTGTCACTGAAATTTGTGATGTTATAAGGCAGTTGTTCATGTTTTCCTTATTTGTATTTGAGGATATCAAGATAGTAAGTCTTGTCCTTAATATTTGCTGATCTTTGAAAGAGATTGATTACAAGCCAATTTCAAATAATGTTTTGATGTTATGTTCTCTCATCCTGTCGTCTCCCTTCAGAGCTGAAGACTGACACAGTAAATTTTCATATTTTTCAGCTCTGTATTATGAACATAAGATGTGGGTTATAAAATGTGACATAGGGGCAGAGCAGACCTGTTCCCTTGGTAGAACACAGGCTCTTCTCTGACCATTGACTACCTTACCTTGCCCACCAGCTCAAACACACACACATATATTTAGAGTTGGAAAAACACTTTTACTTCAGATGCAAATCAAAACGCACTTTGAGAAAAGTGTTCATCTTTTTACACATGGAGTTGTGATTGAACCTGTAGGATTGTTGCACAGCTGGC
>VZTZ01033591.1:0-15157 GCA_013400955.1 Drymodes brunneopygia
TTATTATTATATATATATATATAATTCTAATTTTAGAATTATAATTAATCCTGGAATTTGGCCCCCAGCACGTGACTGGAGCAGGGCACAGCCCCACACTTCCCACCCTCCCCCAGCATCTCAGCATCTTTGCACCCTGCCAACAAACATCACCCTGGGAACTCGCCCCATCCAGGGGATTTTCAGGGATGGATCCCACCATCCCTGGCATTCCTGAATCCACAGATCAGGCACTTCTGGATTTAACCATCTTTTATATTGCCAGTGTCCCATCCCAATCCATTATCTAGCTTTAATTTAAGCTTTATTTATGCTCCTGTAGTTATTTACTTACATACGACATTTTTTACAAATAGATCTTGTATATGTATTTTAAGTATTTATTTTTAGAAAGCATCGCTTATTTTAAGCTTTATTTTTATTTATATATTTATGGATTTCAATCATCCTGAATCCCAAAATGGTTTTGGGTTGGATGGAACCTTAAAGTCCATCTTGTTCCCACCCCCTGCCATGAGCAGGGACACCTTTCACTACCCCAAGTTGTTCCAAGCCTTGTCCAACCTGGCCTTGAACATGTCCAGGCTAAAAATATATGTATTATATATATATTTTAAAATCTATAAAAAGATACACATTATACAGATATATATCTATTTCTATTTTATTTTACACATAAAATTTTTCAACTTATGATTTCTATACTTACAGATATTTTTTCCTATATTATTTAATTCCTTTTTATCTGTAACCTTTCTCTAATTTCAGCATCAATTTAACCCTGATTTATGATAACTCCACACACACCATCCCACTAAACCCCATCCCCGCACCATTTCAGCTTCCCTGCCCAACTTTTTGCCCATTTCTAGCAATAAATACCCAGAGCCTGAATGCAGCCAGCTCCACACATTCCCATTTATCCCAGCCACGTTACCTCATGGAGCAGGAATCTGCTGGGACAACCGGGGTCACGCGCAGGGGACGAGAGGCAGCGCAGCCTAAATCGAGGAGTTCCCCTGGTATTTTGGAGCAAGGTTGAGCCTCTGGGGTTTATTTATGGTGCATTAGCAACTGCTGGAGCCTCTCAGCTGGAAGCACTCAGGGAGGCCTGGAAAAGGCTCCGGGCCAGGCTTGGATTCTGGAAGCAATCCTGGAATGGGCCCAGGGCTTGACCATCTGATATCAAAGAGACTTTTTATAGCCCCTCAGTTGTTCCTGGTGCTCCCGGCGGGATACAAAGGATCCAGGGCAAGTTTTGGGGTTTGGGCAGCTGCTCCCAGGCAGCACAGGGCATGGAGCAAGCAGAGAATCCTCGGGATGCCTGAGCATCCCAGCACAGATCCTATGGAAAAGTGACAAATTCCTCCCGACCGCATCCCGATGGAAGCGCCACAGACTCCAGGATTTCACACACCCACCAAGGCAGCTGAGGGAATGGCTTCAAAACGAGGCTTTAGATGGGATTTTGGGAAGGAATTCCTGGCTGGGAGGGTGGGGAGGAGCTGGGATAGAATTCCCAGATTTGCTGTGGCTGCCCCTGGATCCCTGGAAGTGTCCAAGGCCAGGCTGGACACTGGGGCTTGGAGCAACCTGGGACAGTGGAAGGTGTCCCTGCCCAAGGAAAAAGGTGGAACAAGATGGGTTTTGAGGTCTCTTCCAACCCAAACTATTCTGGGATTCCATGGAAAGGAGACAGAATGGCCTGAGCCTGGAAGGAAGAGTTCTGGAGCTCAAAGTATGATCAGAAAGTGGGCTTTGAATCTCCAGGAGAAATTTTTCCAGCTCTTGGATGAAGCCATTTTACTGCCTGCAGCATCTTCTCTTCCATTTGCCTGTGAGACCCTGCCTGTGCCTGCTGGCACAGGGAATTCTGGCTGAAGGGAATTAGGGACCCTTTTTCCCAGTATAATCCCTCATTTCTCACCCAGCCCCGCTGTGCCCATTTATCTCCCACCCTGAGACAAACCCCAGAGCTGGGATTAAACCCTCTTCCTTCACAAAGCACCATCTGCAGCCTGTAAAATGACTTAAAAATAAATAAATCTTCCTTACAGGGTGCAAAATTCCCAATTTATGCTCTTGCACTAAATCCACCAAGTAAATCTTGCAGCTGCTGCATCTTTATCCACCAAGGTGTGTTGTGATGGGGATTCCAGAAGGGTTTGGGTTGGAAGGGACCTTAAATCCCATCTCATTCCATCCCCTGCCACAGCAGGGACACCTTCCACTATCCCAGGCTGCTCCAAGCCCTGTCCAGCCTGGCCTTGGACACTTCCAGGAATCCAGGAACCCCATTCCCACAAGACATCAGATTTATGGTTTTCTTGCATCACAAACAGAACACGACATCATTGACTGGAAGGGCTGACTATGGACCAACTTCCCCAAAAAGTGAAATTAAGGGAAATTACACTACTTCCAGTCTTCAGTTCTCATAAATACAGATAATAATGTGAGATATAAAGAAAATTCTGATGTAGAAAGAAAATTAATGTTCCAAAGAAGCTTTCAGCATCCAATTTCCCACCCTATTTCTGGCTCCCCTAAAGGTCAGAGTTCACCTCCTTAATTCCTGAACATAAAAACTCCATAAATTTACTTGCAGCACAGACAGCACTGAAGGGAAATCCTCTCTTTAATGCTGATCCAGCCACCCTCCTTCAGGAAACGTGTTCTGAAGCAGGCTATCTCTGGGAAGTGGGATTTCTCTGCACTCCATCACTGCTTCCCTCCAACCAATGACTCACAGAAATCACAGCCTTTGTGCATCACTCTGACCAGCCTTAGAAAAATGAGACCTCAAACCCCATTTTTCTTCCATTTCAGACTTAAAACCAAAAATAAAGTGTTTTTTTTTTTCCCTTGGAATGAGTGAATTCTGCGGATGGTTTTTCACAGTGTAAGTTTACAGAACGATTTATCTGCAGCATAAATTCTCTCGAGATAAAGTTCTGCAGAACAGACCAGATTGGGGGAAAAAAACCTAAAAAGAAACTAAAAAAGGACTTACATAACTTCAGAAGTGCCTGGAGATAAGGCTGTGGTTGTGCTGGGCTCTGGGCAGTATCTGATGGAGCAAATCCTCACTCCCCAGCACAGTTTACTGGGTTTGTACATTCAGAACATTTTATTATGGGTTCTTCAGATGCCCAGGAACTTAAATATTTATCTGGGCAAAAGCCAAGCTCTCCACTCACTGCCTGGGGCCCTGCAGCTCTCTCAGGACATCCCACAAAGCCTCTAGAGATGCCCAAGGACTGCTATGGGTGTGGAATCAGCTGGGGCTCACCCTGGCAGAGGTTTTGCTGGAGCCTTCCCAAATTCTGGGCGGAAAATCCAACTGCCTGTTGACTTATGGATTTGCCAAGGGAGCAATGATGTGCAAAACCACCCCCAAAACGGGGTCAGTGGGGTCTGCAGGGGTTTGTGAATGTTTGTGCCAGTGGTTCTCAGAGCTGAAATTGGGCATCACCAGCCAGGAGAGACCCAGGAGGAGAAGGAAAAGGAGGAGGAGGAGGATGCAGGCGGGGTTGGTGGAGCCAAGCATTACTGCAAGGCCAATAAAAAGAGCCATTGGAGAGGCAGAGTCAACAAACACTCGAATGTTTGGATGTTTCTTTCCAGAAGTGGGATGAAATCCCCAGGCTCCCGTTATCCGGATGCCTCTCGGAGCACGGGCAGCACTGCAAGCCTGGCCCCCTGAAGCGGCTGAGCTGCAGCTTGAGTCCAATTAAACTCCATTAATTTCATCCCACAAACAAGAGAAAAACAAGCCACTTACACCCTCCTTCCGCATCCATAAAGAGCAATCCAGCTCATTCCAAGGAAGGAGGCAGCACTGGCTTGGCCAGCACGTCCTAATGTCTTCAGGATGGAATTCTATTTAAAGGGTCTCTGTCAACAGCAGAGTAAGGATGAAAAAATCCACTGACTCACAGGGTGACATAAAACCTGATGCTCCTCCACACGCACAACATGACTGGGGTGGGGACGGGGGGAGGAAGAGTGAAGAGGATTTTTTTTTTTTTCCATCTCAGACACTTTGTAATTAAATCTGGTTATTTCCCTGACCCCAGTTCCTGGGGCTGGTCTGGATCCTGCACGACAGCTGAGCACGGGCAGGCAATAAAAGGGGAAAGCGCCGCAGTTGGCAGAGGAACACTTGGGCCCTGCACTTGAAAAAAGCTGAGGACGTTGCAATTTGGCCGGCTCTGGAAATGGGAAGATTTCCTTCCACACCCATTCCCTGGACATATTTAGAAATAGCTGTGCCCCTGCCAAACCTCTCTGCTCGTGGCAGGGAAAGGCAGCAAACTCGTCCTCGGTGTTTCGCCGCCTCCGTCTCCCTGTGAACGTCATCCCTGAGCATCCCAGGATCATCCTGATCCTGTCATCAGGAGCATCCTGATGGTCCTGAGCATCCACAGCCTTCATCCCAAGATCCCAGAGTTATTTAGGATCCATCCAGGATCATCAAGTCCAAGCTGTGACTGATCCCCACCTCGTCACCCAGCCCAGAGCACTGAGTGCCACGTCCAGTCCTTCCCTGGACACCTCCAGGGATGGGGACTCCACCACCTCCCCTTCCCATGCCTGACCACCCTCTCCATGGAGAAATTCCTCCTGAATGCTGGTGTTGCTCCCCAAACTCCCCCTCCTGAGATGCTCACGTGCATCTACCAGGACTCCAACATTTGAGCTCCATGATTTTAGGAAAAACACTCCTGTATTTACCAGCAGGGTGTGAAGGAAGTAAAGGAAAGTTTAGGAAGTTTGCAGTGGCCAGGGACACGGTGGGATTTTTGTCCTGTGTTGGATTTGATGATCCTTGTGGGTCCCTTCCAATCAGGGTATTTTGTGATTTCACAAACTCCAGGCAGCTTTAGCTCCTGGAAAGCAACTGGGATGCAGCTCCACGTGCCTGTCACAGAGCCCTGGGAACGCTGCACATCGTCCACCAAAGGGTTTCAGTTTTGCAAAAAAAAAAAAAACCAAAAAAAACCCCCAAAAAAACAACAAACAGAGGCTTTTTATAGAAGTCTTTTTGGCAACGGAGGGCGTGGAAATATTGCAAATACTTCAGGAGTCAGAGGACGTTCTGTCCTGGAGCGGGGAGTGTTTGGAAAGGGAAAAAAAAAAGGTAGGGTCACATTTGGCACCGGGATGGTGTCGCCTTCCCTGGGCTGGGCTGAGCTGGAATCCTGCCACTCCCAAATGCCACTGTCACCAAATGTCACCTCACCTCGGCTCAGGTTGCATTTGGTGGCTGGAGGCTGAGGCAGGGAAGTCTGGCTGTCACCTTCCCATCACTCGCTGAGCCTCAGGAACCTCCTGATTTTGGGGATGATGGGAAGCAGCTCATCACCCTCACGGGACTCTCTGCATCCCCAGCTCCACAAGCTCCTCAGGGTCAGCCCACCCTGACCCTGTGCAAGAAGAGAAGCTGGGGACTGGAGCAAGATGGAATGTGGGCATGGAAACTGCCACAGCTGGGCACAGGATGCTCCCCAGACTCGCTTTTCCACAACAGGTGACTAATTCACACAGAGTTGGGTGTGAGGCTCCACCACACTCTGGGGAAATAAAAAGAGCCTGAAGGGAATTTCTCTGTCTTGCAGAGCCTCAGGGTGAGTAGGGACGGATTGGTCATGAATTTTGCAGTGTTTCCTCTCAGAGCTGCCTCCTCCCAGCTCTGGCACTGAGCTGTCCTCTCTGTGCTCCCATGAACATCAACCAGAGTTTTCCCTGCTCCTCTTCTCAGGCTGGAGGGCAGCAGAGGTCCCAAATCTTCACAGCCAGGAGAAGAGGAGAAGGATGGGAGCTTTTCTGCTGTCACAGCATCTCCCCTCAGCCTGCAGCTCCAACGTAAGCTGTGTCCCCAGGAGAAGGAGCATTGCTGGGGCAGGAAACGCCGAGGCCTGGGAAAAAACTCTCACACTTGCATCTGTTTGCTTTTCCTGTCCCATGTGCCCAGAGAGCAGCAGCAGAGCCTGCCTGGAGTCCCTTGGAGCTCCTGGGATACATGGAAAAAAATACAGGCAGAATGCTGGAAGGAAGCAGCTTAAGGGCATGAGCAGCTGGGCTGGAATCAAGTGAAGCCATCCCAGAATCATGGAATGGTTTGGGTTGGAAAGGACCTTAAAAATCATCCAGTTCCATCCCCTGCCATGGGCAGGGACACCTTCCACTATCCCAGGTTGCTCTAAGCCCCATCCAACCTGGCCTTGGACACTGCCAGGGATCCAGGGGCAGCCACAGCTTCTCTGGGCACCCTGTGTCTCAACACCCTCACAGCCAAGAATTCCTTCCTATCCATGTAGGAAAAGAGGATTTTTCCATTTGTTGTTATATCAGATGATGGCTGAGCATCTCCTGCCTCCCCAAATCCCACTTTCCAATGAGGATATTCCCACTCACACCAGTAAAGTGCTGAGTGCAGCCCCATCAAATTGCAGCAGGATATTTGATGGGCAGTTTTTTGGGTGGAATTGTCTCCCAGTGGGATGATGACAGCAGGGAACTCTCTCATCCCATCCCAGCCCCTGTGTCCCGCTGCCGGCCAGGCGGGAAGCACAAATCCCTGTCGCTCCAAAAAAAAAAAACCAAAAGTGAAGTTTTACTTTCTCTTTCCCTGGTCTTTAATTGCTGATCAAAGCTGGCCCTTCAGGCTGGAGCTGCCTGCCAACAGCTGCTCCTGGGCACGATTCCAGGCCACCCTTTGGATGAGGGCTGCCCATCCCATGCGCTGCCCGCTCCTCTCCTCGTGCCTGCAGGGGTCAATCCGTGCCCTAAACCCTCCTGAGTGGCTGCTGTGGGAATCAAGGGGCTGCAATCCAGCACTGGGAATGAGATTGGGTTTTTTTCCGGCTTCACACGACCTCCAGGAAAGTGAGGGATGTGTGAGTGGCTCCAGCATCTTCCCACAGGCACCTCCTGGGAGCCCCGGGGAGCTGCCCTTTGGAATAACTTCCCTCTGCACAAGAACAGAGGCTTCTCTCTAAAAATCAACCACACTCTGCAAGGGTGACACCTCTGAAAGGGAACAGAAGCAAAGGACAGCCCTAAATAATCCATCCAGGGGTGTTCCTGCTTGTGGAGTGAGGGTTTTATAAATGCAACCAGCCAGAGTCCTGAGAACTTTGGGAATTACTTCAATGACTCATTATTGATGCTTTGTGCTGGAGCTACTGAGGTGTGTAATTCAATGATCCAGGGGCAAAGACAGCAAACAGGTACAGCCAGAATGTGGCACAGCTCTGTCCTAACTTCCCTGGAGCCCAGAAACCAAGGGATTTGCAGAGGCAAGGACTATGCTGGGATCACTTTTCCCTTCCACCTTGAAATATCAGCTCAGTTTTCCTTGGAGAGAATCAATTAGCTTGATTAAGATGGGATATGAGAGCTCTCTGCAGTTGGGCAGGGCAGGGAAAGGTAATGGAGAAAAATGGGGCAGGATAAACAACTCGGGGGTGAAAAATGGAGAATTATAGAACCACAAAATCATAGAATAGTTTGGGTTGGAAGGGAACTTAAAGATCATCCCATTCCAACCCCCTGCCATGGGCAGGGACACCTTCCACTGTCCCAGGTTGCTCCAAGCCCTGTCCAGCCTGGTCTTGGACACTTTCCAGGGATCCAGGGGCAGCCACAGCTTCTCTGGGCCACCCTCACAGCCAAGATTTTATTCCTAATATGTAACACATCTTTTTATAATACATATTTTTAGATTCATGTATAATATACATTTTTATATTATACATCTTAAGTATATAAATGTCAAAATATATTAGATATGACATATAAAAGTAGCGGTGTTTTGCCATCTATAGTGCCATTTTAACACTTGTATAAAATGCATTTGTACATGATTTGTATTTCTACCTCTGTGGTCCTGGGAAGAGCATCCCATCCCCTCCAACTCCAGCATTTTTGTCTCCCCACATCCCAATCCCTACTTCCCTCAAGCTCATGTATCATCCTCCCAGTAGCTCTGCTGAACATCTGGCTCCCAGTAAACACAACAGGGAGGGCCAAACAACTTAATCACTGCAGTTTCTGTCTGTGCTCAAGCAGCTCAGGCTGCTGAGAGTCACTCAGAGGAAAGTGAAATTTCCAGTAAAAGCCCTGCTTTCCCCAAAATCAGGAACTTCATTTCAGTATTTTGGATGCCACAGACAGGAAGTCAGCACCACCCTTGATGGATGTGCCCCTGCTGCCTCCTAAGAGAGTTTCCACCTCTGCTATCCCAGAGGCTTTTCCCCCCTCCCAAACCTTTAAACATCAAGATTATTCTGCTGGTTTGGTCATAAATACACCAAAAGCCCTGCAGCTGGAAGGAAAAGCTGCTTGAGGCCCATGTAAGGCTCTGGCAGCATCAGTGACAGATCTCCTGTCCCGTGATGAACCATATCAGAATTTCCTGACGTGAGTCACTGCTGGACAGATTCATCAGCGTCCAAGCCTGGGACCTCCCTGTCTAGCACGACATCCCAAATGCCACACAGGGGTGGGGGAAGCCAAATCCACTCAGCAATAACGCTGCCTAAGCCTTTTCTATTTTAAGGAGAAATTGGCCAATATTTACGTTTTTAAAAAAAAAACACCCAACAAAACAGGAAAGGAACGGCAAAGATCCGTAACCAGCTAAAAATACCAACCCAACCACGGATGCGCTGGACATGGCACGTAGGGACGAGCTCTTCCTGCCTCCCCAAACAACTGGGTCAGCCAAGAGCAACCTCAGCTGCCTTCTGAGAGCAGGAATAGATTTGCTGCAGCTGAGGATGGATGGGTTGCAGGCTCTTTTGGGAGGGGACAATTCCAATGTGGAGTGCATACTGGAGCTCCTCGGGGTGGAATTGCCATCTCCTCATTGGGGTTTTTTTGGTGGGCAGGAAGAAAGACCAGGTTTTAGGGTGAGGAATTTGTGGAGATGGGTAGAAAAATTATGCCTGGTAGGGAATGATCTTTCTTTTCTCCTGGGCTTCTTCTCCACCAGGAAATGAGGGTGAAGAGGAGACAGCAAGACTCGGTTCCTTCCCTCCACCAGACAGTTTTACAGTGAAGCATCACCACTTAATCTCTAATATGATTTTCCACAGGGCTGGCAGATTTCCCATTTCAGGGTTTGCTTTTCATCCAGCACATAAATTTGCAGGGGGAAAAAAAAAAAAAGATCACAACCCAACAGCAGCAGCTTGAACATCAAGCAGGGCTGGTACCGCCCTGCCTGTGACAAACCCAAGGACAGCCCGGCTATGGAAGAGAATTCAGCCCAAAAAATGTATTTTTTATCACTTTTTGGCTCAATTGCTCCTGTTATTGAAGTATTTACACACAAAAGAGTAGATCTGGAAGGGAAAAAGAATGGACATCTGGGCTGTTTGATGTCCAAGTGACTCTTGGGTGCTCAAAGCCAGAAAACACCAAGGATTTATCAAATTTACAGCACAAGCACGTGCACCAGAGGAGAGGCAGGAGCCAAACCCACCAGGGAACTCCCCAGGGAGGGGTTTTTCAGCACTTACTGAAGGTTTTGCAGATGTCAGAGACAGCCTTGAAGACCCTGTCGGAGAAGTTGACTTTCACCTTGACGTACTTCATGTTGGGCAGCTGCAGGCGCAGCAGCTTGTGCTGAGGGGTGAACTGGAGCTTGGCATCCGCCTGGATCCCGTATTTATCCAACGTCCAGTGGGTTTTGAGGAGCCAAGTCTTCTTCTTTTCCCACCACAGCGCGTGATCTGACCAGTCCTTCTTGACATCTACGACAAAGAACCCATTTTTCACCCCGGTTAAAAAAGCGGGACCAGAAAGAGCCTTCGGAGGACAAAAGAAGTTTTAAAATGTGCTTAAAATTGAAAGGGAGCTATTGATCCAAAAGAACTCCAACAGTTCTTTTTTGGGTACAAGTAACTGCTTGTGTTCAATATTGTTTCGCTGGGATATAAAAGCAGGGAAGAACCCAAGGGAATAAGGATGAGACTCAACGTGTCCATGGATCAGCCCAGCAGTGATTCCAGCTGGAACACAAAGCCAAGGGGCCATGAGTGACTGTCCTGATTTGGGACAGAATTTTGGGAGGAAATCCCAGGACAGTGACCCAGCACCTCCCCCAGTAGGGATTTTGCACAGTTTTTTGGAGTTAACTATCAATTCTTGGGTTTTCCCCCACCATCCAAGATATCTGTGCCACCCCAAGGTGAGCCCACCCACACACAGAAAACAGAACCAGGAGGAGGTTTGCAAGGAGGACTTTCAGTTTCTCCAAAGAAAACCTGAAAATTCCCAGCTGAAATGAAAAGTTACCTCCCAAAGGAACAACAAAACCCAAGAGCCACATCCCTTTCCAGCAGGGATGGAACCATGGGGTCCTTGGAGGTCACCTCCAGGTTGGGAAGCATTTGGGGAACCAAAGCACGGTGATACCTCCAAAAGACAGATCCTGAGCAGTGTTTTCCCTAATAACTGGAATATTTTTCACTAACACCTGGCCCTGCCATTTCTGCAGAGCATCTTCCACTCTGACAACCAGTAACGGAGCCATGTCCTTCCACCAGACAGGGAAAAGAGGAGAATGGAATGATAAATAATATAACAATATATTTATTGATATAATAATTCAGTTTTCAGCTCCAGATCCCCCTGTGATCCTGGATTTCCATCATGAAGCAGCAGTTTAACCCAAATCAAAACCACCAGCTGACCTTTCCTCCACCAGCTCCTGTCTCCATCCTTCAGCACCAGCCAGAAAGGCGGGAGCAATTCCAGAGAATTGGAGAATTTCCAGGATTAGGTAAAATCCCAGCAGAGTCAATGCCAAAGGGATTGAAGGTACCAAGGAACACAGTCCAGCATCAACATCATGCTGGGATTCTTGATGTCCTCTACAGGAGCTGAATTAGAAGATTCCTCCCAGCTCAGGATATTCCATGATCCTGTGATAGTGAAGATTATCCCCACGAGCCACATCTGAATTCAGCTGAGATGAGAACAACGTGACAAACGAACTTTTGTCTGTCCCTATCTCAAAACAGGATCTCGAGCTCGGGGTTACTGAGAAAACCCAGCAGGAGTTGGATTTTTTTCCTTTGAACTCCTGGTTTAATGGCACAGTCAGGACTGCAGAAAGTGGAAACGTTCAGCTGGGCTTTTCAACAGCTTTGTACAATCAAATTAAACAAAACCAAATATAGAAAAGCATGCAAACTTGCACAAGCCTTGTCTACCCGGAAAAAAATCCAAGAAATCATTACAATGGACTCTGGTAATGAAGTCCAACTTCTGCCCTACTGAAAGCTGAACGAGTTTGGCACCAAAAATCAGGGGGAGGAAAAAACCAAAGGCATTTGGAATCAGTAACATTTATGCCTGAGAGAAGGGGATTTAGGTTTATACTGCAGATTAACCATTCAGGCCAGGGCACAAAAAAAACAAGTCTTTGGGCCTGAGAGTAATTAACACTTTCAATTAACAGTGAGCTGTTGGTTCTAGCAGGAAGGGGAAGGTCTGTGCCAGTCCCACGGGGTAGTTATATATAAAAGAGGCTGGCAAATGTTTAGCAGCTGCTTTGTGGGGTTGAGTTTTGCACACTGACAGGAACCTTGGGTGCTTTGCAAGGGATCCAGGATTGCTTGGAGCAATCCTTGCAGGCCAGAGAATGCCAGCAATTAAATCTGATCAAAGGTTTATAAACCTTCACCAGAGTACAAATTCATGAGTTACTGATTTGTTGGGGCTACAGCTTCATGACAAAGCTGAGTATTTCAGCTCAGGCTCTTCCCATCTACAACCATCAATCACTGGCCACTTCATATTCACCAACTTATTCATATTTATCAACTATTATCAGTTTATCAGCTGACCACTCATTTATCAGAGCTCAGGTAAGTCTCCAAGTACTGCAAATTCATCTGAGAGATCCCAGACCTGGAATTTAGATGTTTACTACAAAGCTGCAAATCTCAGTGGTGTTTGCAGATCTAGCAGCTCCTCTGAGCTGCTGAATGGGATTTTCATGGAGCTGCTGGAGCCAGTCCAGAGCAGGGTCACCGAGGTGATCAGAGGGATGGAACCCCTCTGCTGTGAGAAAAAACTGGGAGAATTGGGATTGTTCAGCCTGGAGAAAAGCAGCTTTGGGGTGGCCTAACCGTGGCCTTCCAGTGCCTGAGGAAACTACAATAAAGATGGAGAGAGATTGTTTAAAAGGGCCTGGAGTGACAGGACAAGGGGAATGGCTCCCACTGGCAGAGGGCAGGGAGAGATGGGATATTGGGAAGAAATTCCTGGCTGGGAGGGTGGGGAGGGGCTGGCACAGGGTGCCCAGAGAAGCTGTGGCTGCCCCTGGATCCCTGGAAGTGTCCAAGGCCAGGCGGGACAGGGCTTGGAACACCCTGGGATGGTGGAAAGTGTCCCTGCCCATGAACATGGAACTGGATGGGTTTTGAGGTCCCATCCAACCCAAACCATTCCATGATTCTACTGAATGAGCTGCACACATGTAAGAGTCACAAGAAATCACTGCCACCCTTCCAGGCAAGGAATTCCCCAGGTGAAGGAGCAGGGATGTGGAAGCTGGAGCTGTCAGCACCAGCTGGAGTCCCGGCTGAGCTCAGGGAGCTCCGGGAGCCCAACCCCAGCAGCAACACCCTCGGGAAAGGGAAGCACGGCGCTTCCTTCCCGGCCTCAAAAATAAACCCTGCTCCCTGCTTCCCCCACCTTCCCCTGCAGCCTGAACCCAAACCTCTGGAGCCTCTGAGGCCTGGCAAACCCAGCTGGGATGTTTTTTTTATTCCAGGAAGAACCTGGTGTTGCGTTTGCCTCCCAGAACTGCGCCAAGAGGCAGCGACGTGCACGAGGGACGTTCAGGACGTTTTGTACAGCAAAACCCACGGAGCTGCTCCCCTTGGAAAGCCACTCAGACAGGCCTGGGAATGCAAGAGGCATCTTAAATCACACAAATGGATGCAGGGACCTCTGTGAGGGCAGAACAGCCAGAGAAGGAGGGAAGGGCTGCTCTACAAAGTGTTTTAAACCTGAAACATCCTCAGCTTTCAATCCACGCCGGCGCCTGGCCGCAGTCACATCCCGCCAGCTCGCCCAGCATGAATTACAATTGCAGATTTTAATTCCCACAGCCACTGCTGAATTCCCATCTAGAACCTGAGCAGCAGCAGTAAGTCTGAATGGAGATGCACACAGGTTTTAATTCTGGGCTCCACAGAGACCCACGAACACAATCAGCATTCAAGCAGCGAGGCTGAATCTGGGTGAAGGGCAAAGAAAATGGAGGCAGCCCTGCCTGATAGCCCATTTATCCCATTTATTCAATTTATCCCATTTATCCCAGGACTTGGCTGCTCCCAAACGCTCTCCCTCTGCCAACCCATGGTTTTTTTAAAGCCCCTTTCCTGCTGCAGCAGCTATTGAAGCTCCTTCCTGCAGAAGCTCTGCCGTCACTTGGCAGCTCCTCCAGGCCAGCTTAGGACTCACAAGCAGTAGGATACAAGTCTCCAGCGCTGTGTAAACACCGTATTTTCCTTGTTATTTCGGGATATCCCCTGTTGCAGATGGGCTCTCCTTCCCTGCACTGCTCAGGACAGCAGAGCCCTGATATGATCGAAAAAATCTCTTTTTTTGAATCCCACTGGATGGGTGTTTGGAAGGCAGGGCTGGCTCCCACCTCTGGGAGAGGCTTTTCTGGGGTGGCACCAGGTTCCCTTTCACACCCACATCCAGGATTAAATCCAGAGGGCAGCCGAGACCCTACAAATGCCTCCATCGCCTTACCATTAATAATAAATAATAAAAAAGCTCCTGCATAAGCTTGAGGAGCTACAAAGGGAATTCTGCAAGCCTGCCTGGGTTGGATCATGGATTTTTGGGGGATTTTTGGGAAAAGCTTTGTAACTGACGCTGCTTTCCCTGGAATTCTCTCCACCTTCGGAGACGCAGCGGAAGCAGAGGTTGCAGCTCATTCCTTAATTATAAATGATGGCTTTTAGGGCAATGGATTTAAGCTTTCAGCATTCCCAGAGGAACAATCCAAGAGGACCATCCCCCTCTGGAGCAAAACACACCGGAGGCAGAGCCCATCCATCCCACTGGGGGGGGTTTTCCATAGGAGCAGAATCAGCTCCACAGCTTGCCCTGGCTCTTTCCCAGGTCTGGGTTTAATCAGGATTATCCCTGCTCTGGTCTAGGCACACTTGGGAAGCTGAGGTGGCAAAATGCCTTTCTATTATCTCAAATTTTTACGTATAAAAATGATTTCTAAAAATCTAAATATATCTAAATATAGATCTATTTAAACATATATATTTTATATATGATATACAGAAATATAATATATATAATGCATATAAAGGGAGTGAAACCAACTCACAAGCCAAGCATTTCCTCTTGCAAAAAGTCTTTTTTGTATTTGATAATCCACACAAAACCAACCCCAAATCTTCCACCTTTTCACTGAGTTTGGTGCAGATGGGCTGAAATTCCTCGAGGGTTTTTTTAAGAAAATTAAAATAAGAGTGGTCACATTATTTTTTTTTATTTTAAAATTAATTAATTTCACTTCACCCTGAACTGAAAAAATACAGCTGTGGACAAAACACTGAGTGCAGGCAGCTGATTAAAGTACCTTTAAACACAAATTCCTGCTGATAACCCCTTAATCCAGCCCTCACAGCTCCAAGGGGCTCTCCAAGCCCTGGGCTGGGTGTTGGCTGCATCCACACCCCTCTTGGGAAGCTGGAGGAGGAGAAAAAGTCCTTCAAAGGGGAAGAGACTTCCAGCCAATAAATAGCTGGGAATGCCCTGGGTGAGCTCACAGATGGGGGACACCCTCCCCTGCTCCCTTGGGGTGGAAAATAAGGCAAAAAAAAATATTAAAAACCTTGAGGAGGAGAGAAATTTAAGACTAAAAAAGTTAAAAAAGAAAAAGCCCAACAACCAAGGTTGCTCTGGTGGGTTTTCATTTTCTGTGTCTCCATGAGGGGGGAAGGCACAGCCTCACAGCACTAAAAAAATTCAGGGAAGAAATACTGAAAAAGTTGCTAATTTGGTGCAAGGAGCAGGGCAGCAGTGCTGAGGAAGGGCAAGGATAAAGAAGAGGGAAAAAGTGGGGGGAAAAAGAAAGGAAAGGGGGGGAAAAGGAAAG